>BLFK01000947.1:1760369-1782327 GCA_014634185.1 Astreopora myriophthalma | reverse complement strand
TTGGCTCCCACGTGCTCCAGGTAACTGTAGAGCTTGAGCCGGGCGTGACAGGTGGTGAAGGCGGCGACGAAGACGTTGGTGCGGTTGCTCTTGGCGGCCGCTTCGTCGACGTAGTTGTACGTGACGTCCAACATCTCCTCGTTGACGACCCGCACAGCGTGGATGACGCGAGACTCGTCGCGCAACAGGTCGTAGAACCGGGCCGGGGAGGTGACTTGCTCCGCTTGGCACTTGTTGAGCCGTTCGCTGAACTTGCCCCAGAAGGAATTCAGCATGAGTTTGGCGGTGGCTTTACGGCCCGGGTTCTTGACGATCTGGGCGGGATCCAACTGGACGCCTTCGCGCGCCAAGTAGTTGGCCACGAACCAGTCGCAGGCGGCTTGGCACTCGGGATGCTGGGGGTCTCGAGCCGGGCCTGGGGGCCATCCGCTGGCTTCCATTTTGTGTTTGAGCCAGGTGTTGACGTACCCGGCAAAGAGCCCCGTCTGGCAGTGCGGGAAATGCCAGACCTCGTGGATCCGGACGATCTCGTACCCCAGCTCCACGGCTTTGGCCAGCTCCGGGGTGCACCACGTACCGGTCAGTCTCAGCTGCTCGGGGGTGTGCGGGCAACGCCACTTTCGCCAGCCCGAAGTACGGGGACAGGTCGGTGCCTTCCACGTGGGTCTTGATCTCCGGGTGCCCGACGGGGTACTCGCAGTACTTGTTGACCCACGGATAGAGGGAAGTGACGTCCACGTACCGGATCTGCTCGCCTTTCTCGGGGTTGACGGTGGCGTACAACACGGCGGCATTGGTACGGTCGCTGAAGAAAGCGTCTCGGGGATCCAGGGGCAGCGCGATGGGATGCTGGGCCAGACAGGTCCGGATGTCCTCGCGCTGGGCCTCGAGACGGGTCCAATCGCACCCCCACATGGTCACCAGACGGACCCCTCCATTGCGCAGGGCCGTCAACTTGGCGACGGTGGCCTCGTAGAGTTCGCGGAGGGTGCGATCGGGATGGATGCGGCTCTTGTGGCTCATGTTGCCCCGGTGGCACTGCGGGCAGCCGTGGAAGTAGCACCCGTGGTACTCGTAGGCCATGTGCGTGACGGGATTGTAGCCGTCGACGTCGAAGACGCGACCGTCGAGCCGAAGGCGTTGCTCGCCGCGGTTGCCAACGTGGGCGATGCGGTCGGCCACGGGCAGGCCGGGGATCTTGTAGTCAGGATCCTCCAACTGCAGGAGGTCGTGGGCCTGCCACTCCTCGTCCGTCATGCTCTCGCGGGTGACACGACGCGCCTCTTGCTCGCACCAGTGAAACCACTGCAAGGCTTCGACGCTCTGCCGGTTACGGGCACCGTGCCAGCCCAGCGGGGGTTCGACGGCGATGGTGTTGGGTGGCAGCCACTTCTTCTGGAAGTACCGCATGCAGGAGGAGGCGATGGTGATGCATTGGAGGAAGGGGTTGAACCCCGCCTCGGCCTCGAACTCCTTCAGGAGACACACGTCCGACTTGCAGTACGCCTCGAGTTCCTGCCAGAAGTTGAAATGGTACCGCTCGGCCACGCGGTCTGCATACCAGGCCAGAAATTCTCGACGCTTGTCTTCCATCATGCCGTCCGGATCGTAATAGTCCCGGGCCGGCATTTCATTCTCATCGTACGCTTGGTTCTCGGCGGTGTTGAAAAAATGGGGAAAGAACCCCTTTTTCAGTTCGGCGAGGCCAAACGTGGCGGGAAACTTGTGCAGAGGTTGCGGGATGAAACAGCAACTATCCACGAACTTGAGGTCACCGGTCCGGAGGCTCAAGACCTTGGAGCCGATGCAGATCTGGTGGGTGACCTTGTGCCCGTCGTCGTACAGCTGGCGAAGTACGAACATGCCATCGTAGCCTTTGAAATTGTGAAAGACTGTGATGAC
Source organism: Astreopora myriophthalma (assembly GCA_014634185.1). Lineage (NCBI taxonomy): Eukaryota > Metazoa > Cnidaria > Anthozoa > Scleractinia > Acroporidae > Astreopora > Astreopora myriophthalma. The sequence goes on along the minus strand of BLFK01000947.1, from coordinate 1,780,425 downwards.
TTGTCGGCTCTCGTGCTTGGCGACGTGCGTGGCCCAGTCCAAGTACGCTTCGTAGCAGTCAGCTCCGTACTCGACGTACTGATGGTCGCTGTCCTCCCGCTCCCAGCAGATCAAGTTCGGCGTGTGCAAACCCCCCTCTTGCATGGCCTCAAAGTCTGCATAGACCAGCAGAGGGGGTGGGCGTCGGCCACCGGCGGCCTCGTCGTCGTCGCTGCTCCCGTCGTCGTCCGGCTCGTTGGCCCGCAAGGTCTGCAGCCCGGCGGCCGCCCCTCGGTGGCGTCGACGGCGTTTGGGTTTCTCTTCCACCACCTTTTGCATGTAGCAGCGGTGAGTCCGCAAGTCGACGCGTTTCTCGCAGGTGGGGCAGGGTCCGCGGCCGCATCGATGTTTGTGTCGCTCGGGTCCGGGCAGTTCCTTGCAGCAGATCAGGCAAGATGTCGCAGACGCGGTTGCCTTCCTGGCGACGAGCCGGGCGTCCACTCCGGGTCTGGAACCGCACGTGCTGGTCGGCGCACGTGGGACCGTAGAAACGCCGGTGGCATTCGCGGCAGGTGATGGTGGGTGGAGCACCGGTCCGGCGAGCCGCCAGGTACTCGGCACAGTTCTCCTGGTGGCAAGCGGAGCATTTCTTACCCTGGCACGGGTGATGCGCGTAATCCTCCTGGTTGAAGGCCCGGTCGCACGCGTCGCAGTAATAGGCCTTGTTAAAGAAGGCCGCGTAGCTGGTGCAACCATGGTAGTGGGCGCCGATCTTGACCAGACGCAGGACGGGGCGTCCCCGTGCAGGCCAGTCCCGCAAAGACGACGGCACACTAGCGCGATGCGTCGACAACCTTGATCTGGTAGTCGGCCAGTGCGATCTGGAACAGGTCCAATTCGCCCAAACCGCAAGGACCTTCGGGCACCCGGGCCTCGGCGTGCAAGGCTCACGCCAATCGGGTCTGGAATGTCAGAATCGTAGGTATCCTCAGGTTGCCGGCCCGCCTGCTCGTCGGCGTGGGCGCGCATGGTGACCAGAGCTCGAGCGCAACAGAGTTCGTCCGTGTTGTCGACGGGCACCATGCAACGTTTCAGGCGTAGAAACTGTCGGGCCGACACGCTCCCCCAACTCAAACCTTTTTTCCTCCCTCCGCGACCGGGATCCTGGGCCAGGGTGACCTGCAGCTGGAACGAGTCGTTCATGCGGAAATTCTCATTCGAATTGAGACGCCGAGCCAGATCCTGCATGAGACCCCGCGCGCGCAAATCCCCGCGTCGCCACTCGCCAACGGTCAGTCGGGCCGATTGGTAGGCTCGATCGAACCAAAACGTCGCACGCGTCGATCTTCTCCGCGCACAAGGTCGAACTCGAGGGGTTGGTTGGCTCCACCCTCGCGCTGCTTTCGGGTCGTCCTCTGGGAAGAAAGAGGTCGGAGCATGGTCGCGCGCGAAGGCCTCGCACTGCTCCCGTAAGAGAGCCCGTTGCTCTTGGAGAGTGAGTCCACTAGGTCCGGGCTCAGACATGCTGGAGGCTCACCAGGTGGACGAGTGAGCAGAGAATGACTCGGACTCGCGAGGAGCTCTGGCTTTATAGAGGTTGGGCAAGGCACGTGACCTGACCCGCGTGACCCATCAGAGGGGGGATAGGGGGTATCCCCAAAAGACCCCTCTAAGCCACGTGGACCAAAATACGGCTTTCGATTGGTGGAAGGGGGGCGTGTTACCGCATAAACGCTGAACATTACAATTATTATTATTTTTTGTTCCTTAGCTTCTATCCGTGTATATTTTGTAGTCATTATCACTTATGTTGTATGCCTTTAACACCCATAAACGCCCACATATCATTATGTATGTAAATAGGTTTCTTTTTGTCACCTCTTTTCGTTCTTAAGCCAGTTACTTGGCGTGAGTTAGTTTCAGTTTACGTTTCTTTCGGTTACCTCAGTTTAGTTTTATTCGCCAGTTCGTCTTTCCTGTTTGTTGACACAAAATCACCGACAAGGTACGTTTAGTTTTCCATCGCCTGTATTCCTTTCTTAACGTATTTTGTGTTAAATTTGTTATATCTATTTCTTTTTTTTGTAAGAACCGTTCTCCGACGGGATTTAGTCAGCCGTCAAGGGTGTGTGTGAGTCGGTGAAACAAAGTAGAGCGCTAATCGTATCCCCAGCGGCTACAGGGGCGTGTTAAAGGGTGGCCGCGCGGGCGGACGCCATTGTGAGTCGCCATGCCGATCACGGACCCTGCCAAAAAACGCGCGCAGGTCCGAGCCTGGAGGGCCGCCCATCCCGAGCAAGTCCGGGCCCAGAAAGCCCGGTACCGACGTCGCCTCCAGTCCACCGAGGAGGGAAGAGCTCGACGGTGCCATGAGATGCAGAGGTACCGTCAGCGGGTGCGAGAACGCGACCCCCAGCGTTACGCCACGTGGCAAGCCCGGGATCGAGTACGTCAACATGAGGCCCGTGTCCGTCAACGCTTGACGCGCCAAAGCCATACGACGCCCTGCCGGGTGGTACTGGAAGTCTGTCCCCTGGCCCAGCAGAAAAAAGAACAACTGTTGGCCCGTCGCCCCCAACCCTTGGTCGATCCTGTCGAGCATCGTGCCTTGTTCCTGGCCCGGAAACGCGAGTGCGATCGAGCCTATTGCCGTCGTCTCCAAGCTGACCCCAAACGGTACGCGGCTCACTTGGCTCGAGCACGAGAACAGTGCCGGGTCTACTGTCGTCGTCGCAAGGCCGACCCCCAGAGGTACGCTGCTCATCTCGCCTACCGACGAAACTGGTACCGTGCCCCCCGAACCCAGGACCATCCTGACCCCCCACCCGTGGACTGCGAGGCCTGTGGCCTGTGCCTATGTTGCGGGGGTTTTGCCAGCCTGTGGACCCCGGCCTGCACGGCCCGATTGCAAGAGTGGGAGCGCCATCTACCCACCCTGCACGCTCGGGCGTTGCTAAGAGACCCGCCCGTCGTCGAGGAGGACTCGGACCTTGAAGCCATGGCCGCCGCCTTGGACGCCGGAGCGTCGCACGTCCCCCCGGAAGACCCCGAGGACCCCTTCGGCATAAGCCGAGTCGTCCGACTCCGAGGAGGACGACATCCACGACCCCTCGTGTGTGGCCTCGTCGCCGTCGTCCGAATCGGAGTCCGAGGAGATGGATCCCGCCCAGCGAGTCCTGGTGCGCATCCGTCGGCACAAGGCTGGTGCCGACGCCCGGACCCGAGCCACGTGGATGCGGACGGAACGCGTGGACCGCACCCTGCAGACCGTGCAGTCCCCGGACAAGACGCGACAATTAAATCGGTTCGACGCGCATTTACGACGTCGAGACAGGGTGAGACCAGGTCCATCTTTATTAGAACGAGTGGCCGAAGCCGATCAGACCTTGTTACAATCGTGGGACGCGGGGGACGTGGCCACGTCCGTGCACGTCACCCCCGACGTCCTGGACGAACTGGAACGTTTATGCTTCATTTAGAAAAAAAATTACAATTTCAAACGGGTCTTGGCTTGCATGATTTTCTTGACGATGGCTTCGGTCCACGTCTTTTTCCCCGGGAGGGCAGTGATGGCCCAGATCATCTTGCGATCGGCCGCGTGCTTGTCTCCAACACGGGCCCGACGGTCAACCCGGCCGCCACGATCAAGAGGGCCAACCCGTTCCACACGGCGTGCACCGCCATCATTGCCGGTGGTAGAAGGCGAACAAGGAATCCAACCGTTGCAAGGCGTCGGGTGTCCAACCTTCCAAAGGGGTCGACGTCACACTGAACAACAGCGACACGGGCGTCTTCATCGTCTTAGGAGTTGGGCGTCGACAGGCGCAAGGAGGTCCGTCGCACCACCTCTTTATAGACGGTGGTGATGGTGTTGGTGTGCGTCACCCCGGCGATGGTCCGGCCTCGCGGCCGTTGCCGTTGATCTTCGGCCAACAGATCCAATTGTCGTCGCAATTCTTCTTGGTTCAAATGCCATCCCGGGCGATCATCGTCGTCGTCGCCGCCCCCATCGCCCCCGCCGTCACCCCTGCCACCCCCGCCACCGCCTCTGTCCCCACCGCGTCGTCGGGGGCATCCTCTCGGGGTGCGGCTGCTGCTGCTGCTGCTGCTCCCGCCGGACGAGGGCGAGGGGGCGGGCAGGGGTCGGGTTCGAGGTCGTTTGTGCCCCACGGGCGACCAAGCATTGATGCGAGCGATCCGGGCGGCTTGCGTGTCCAAGGAGCCAGACCCCACACCCACCGTGGCGGCGGTCGTCTGGCGAGGTGAGGGTGTGCCCCCGGCCACGACCTGCAGGGTGCCCAACGTCAGAGGGGACGGTGTCGACACGGATGCGAACAATTCGTCCAACGTGGTGGGTTGACGGAGCGAGGCGTAGGCCAGATCCACGTTGGGTCGAGGGGTGGCCAGGCGTCGTTCGGTGGCCGCTCGATCGCGTTCGGTGGCGTGGACCGCGTGCCCAGTGGCGGCGCCCATGCCCACGGGATACCATGTGGCCATGGTGTCTCTAGTCCACTCAACGAGTGAACGTCCGCGTCCACCCTTCGTCCTTTAATACCTTCGCAAAGACGCGGTACCGGTCGTCGAACGCCGGATGCGGCGGGAAAATGCGTGGAAAACGCTTGCATCAACAGATTCCACACGCCCAAGCGATCCCGCGGGTGCTTGAACGCCACCACGTAATGCGCGTTGCGCGAAATGGTCTTGGCGTACTTGCCGGGCGGAAACATGTCTTGGCACAAGTACACCACCGTGATGCCGCGATGGTGCGAGTCTTTGGTGAAGAGATCCAACACGCGCTTGTCGTTGCCTCCTTCGGCCATCAGGTCGTCCAACACCAACACGCCGTGTTGTCCCGTGCCATGCGTGGATGAAAACCAGGCCGTGAAGTCGGACAGATCGGGCACCCCCTCGTGCAGCTGCACGCCCGACGCTTTCAAGGCTCGGAACCCGTCTTGCCAGGCTCCGTAACAATAATGCACGGCCCGAGGGGGTACGGCGAAATGCTTGGCCGCCTGGGCCAACAGACGCATCATGAACACCGTCTTGCCGCACCCCGACGGACCCACCACCAAGACGCTGCTGGGCGACCGCAACATCGTGCTTCCATAGGGAGGCTCCCGCGCGTTCGGACACTTATATGGGTTTGACTGACCCCTTTTCTTTCAGATCGGCACCGTAGTACAGGGGTCAGTGCGTGGGCCTCATAAGCCCAAGGTCGTAGGTTCGAATCCTACCGGTGCCCTTTTTTGGGGGAAAAGAAGACCTCCACCCAGCCGGAGTCGAACCGACAACCTCGAGATCTACAGTCCCGCGCTCTGCCATTGAGCCATGGGCGGGTGCTCTGGTGGGAGAAGGGAAAAAACACACGCACACACTTTTTTTCATCGTTCCAACGGTTTTATTGACAACGCATTACTCTGGGACCAGTCTTTGAAATCTAAACGTGTCCAGTCGGCGCCTTGACGTCGGATCTCGCATGTCAACCATCGCCCCACCCGATGGTCGTTCTGGACCAGGTCCTGGGGATTGAATGCTTCTTCAAACGGAGTTGCATCCGAAAGTAACTGCGGCTCAGGTCCACGTACTCGGGCAAGGCGGCCATCACGAATTCCACCGGATTGATGCCCATGGTCACCGGCGACAGTTCCACCATGCGGTACGCCACCGCCGACGTGTCCGTGCTTGGCACCTCGAACAATTGAAAGTCGTCGGCGCAGGCAGACTTCGACGCCCCGTGCAGAGGGACGGCCGTCATCGTCGCCGTCATCGTCGTTGTCGTCGTCTCACCCCGCCGCCTCGTTGAGGAATGGTTCGACGTTGGCAGCGCGTGCTTCTTTTATGCAGTCGGGCTGCCACGCTCCAAAGGCGTCCCCCACACTGTCGGGTGATTTTCCGGTGAAGTTGACCTGCCAGTTTGAGGGCCGGCAAGATGGGTGAGATGCCGAGGAGTCCCCCACTCTGCCGGTCTCGCCCCGTGCTCTGCCCGTCCACGTCGCACAAGACATCGGTCGACCGCGTCCCCACGCGACGACTCTGGCCCACGTTGCTGTGCACGTACCACGTTTGTCGGGACGTCCGACGGGGCCGTCGGCGACGTTCGAAGAGCGTCTCGAACCAGCCGTCATTCAATCCGCTCAGTTCCCACGAGTATTGTTGATACAAGATCACGCCGTTGCCGACGATCTCCCAGGCCGGCATGGTTTGCCCGGCCCAATCTTTCTCCAGGGTCACGGGATTGACGGTCGGCCGCACGGTCAAGCAAGGTCCGGGCACGTCACCCTGGGCATCCGTACCGCCCATCCGCCGCATGAGATCTTGACGCACCCCCAACCCAATGTCCCCGTCCACCCGGGCGTTGGTCGTCTTCTTCGAACGAAAAGAAGTACGCCAGCAACGCGCCGCGCGGGTACACGCGCAACAAGGCATCTTGCCAACTCTCGTGCTCGGCGTCGTCGGTGGCATCCGGCACGCTCAGACGGACCACCCCCACCACCCAGCGTCCACCTCATAAGCACAGGGGTGGCCTCATGCGGGTGCGGAAAGCCACGGGGGTGTTGTCGGGGAATCCGGCATCGTCGCCGTCGCTGGGCAAGGTCACGTAAAAGGCGTCCATGGTCGACGCTCCATGCGTCCTCGAGGCGCTTTATACGTCCCATCGGAAGTGCAAGGTCAACAGGGTGCGGCCTTGCCCGAACCGGACCAACGTGCCGTCCGTCTCGGCCACTTGCGTTTCCAACACTTCCATGACGTCGTTGCACACGGGATGGTACTGTACGTGCAACGGTTCGAAGTACACCATGCCTTGTCCTCGGCGACGGTACTGGACTTCGCGCAACAGGTCCGTCACTTGCCGTCCCACGATGGTGCTACCTCCGGCATTGCAATAGACGTGCAAGGTCCGCGTCGGGTGGCCCACCACCGCACGAAACGCATTCTTCAGGTTCTGGAACCGCCAATGGCAGTTCATGCTCAACGCCAGGTAGACAAAGCCGAACTGATTGGTGCACACCGTCCAAAAGACGGGTTGATCGGCCGAGTCGATCAAGTCTCGGGTGTCCGACCATCGTCGTGACATGGTCGTTCAGGAACTCCATGCACAGGTTCGGGCCCAGGACATCCTTGCCTCCTTTCGTCAACTCCAGCCAGCCCATCTTGTAGGCCAATTTGTGACTGAAGATCAGGACGGGCGTGTTGTTCCCGTTCATCTTGGTCCGGGTATTGTCGACGATCAGATCGCGGTCGGCCCCCCATTGTTCCCAGCGAAACGTCACGTACAAGTGTTTGCCGTTGGCATCCACGAACCAACGGCCCGTGCCGACCGTCGTCGTCCTGGCACACTCAATCGCGTCGACGATGGCTTTCACGAAACTTTCGCCGTCCACCACCGATTCCAGATGGTCGACGTCGGCCATCTGGACTTGCTTATCGTGGGTGACCCCACCCTGCGGCAAGGACAGGCAAGGACAGGCTGCTCAACCCCACTTGCCACCCGCGGCCTTTCAGACGCAACGGGTACGGCAACCGGACTTTGTACCAGGCTGCCGTGTTGTCAGTGAATTCGGCGCGGCTGGCGTTGCTGGGCAACGTCACGAAAAATGCTTCACTCATCCCAAGGTCTGCACGTCCTTCTTGGCCACCCAACTGTCGTACTTGCTCGGCCAGCCTTTCCAATGCACTAAGACCTTCTCTCCACTGCGTTTAAGTAATTTCTCGATGTGGAACAGCGCGTCGTCGCCCCCCGTCACTTTCTGCAACTCCTGCTCGTAAAACGTGCCTTCCAACGGCGTCCCGTCCATCTCTTCCACCCGGTACGTGGGCACGGGTCCCGGGCGCACGGCGCGCACCACGAACACTTCTTCGGTCCACCCAGGCAAGTACCCTTTCTTGAACGGGCGATGGTGTTTGCCCAACCACACGCGATTGCCCACCTTCCAGCGGGGTCGCTTGCCTTTCTTCTGCAGTCTCCGACCGTACAACACGTGCCACACCTGGCTCTCGTTGTTCGGGGTCACATCGCGAGGTGCTCGGCCGATGCTCCGATGCCGGCTGGCGTTGTAACCTTTCACCAACGTGGGCAGCAGGTCGTCGAACTGCAACGTGTTGGCGGCCGTGAAATAGCGGTACATGCGCCCTTTCAACGTGCGATGGAACCGTTCCACCACCGCCGCTTTGGCATCCCCATGCGTGGAAAAATGATGGATGCCCTTCTGTTCCAACAAAGTCTGAAGAAGGAAGGAAGAAGGAAGCAGACTCTGCACCACCCCCACCGCTGCTGAGGTGTCCCCTCCACGCCTTGCCGCTCCACCACGACGTCTCGCGTAAAGGTTGGCCGTACGTCCAATGTGTGCACAAACAGTGTCCCGTGTGGGTGGGTCTGGACAAGGCTCCCGCGTTGCTCCAGGCTTTGGAAGGGGCCGTGCATCCCGACATCCAGGCAGGCCCCTTCTTCTGCTACTGCGCCTACCCCACCCGCGTGGCCGTGGTGCAGCGCGACACGCCCAACCAAGGACGCAGTTTTCTGACGTGCCATCGCTCAGACGACGGAGGGTGCAACTTCTTCCAGTGAGTGGACCGTCCGTGGACCCCTCAAGTGATGTGGCGACGCGTGGCCATGTTCGACCCACCGGCTTCTGCCCCGGCTCCGTCGGGGTGGCGTCGCCCCCTGCAGTCCCCGCACACGATCATCCACAAGACGCCACCCACGCCCGAGCTCCAGATCCTCCACACGATCTTTCCGGTGCCCGAGGATCAGTGGAAAAAGATGCGGTGAGTGCATGGGGTGCGCGCGTGGACTATGTACATAAGAAAGCGGTCGGACCTTGGTCCGTCAGTCATGGATCGAACTTGCTTGAACGAGGTGTGCTTGGTCGTCGACCTGGATGGGTACAGTGTGCATCTCCTGAAGGACGGACGGGCGACCTTCGTCCCGCGGGAACTGGGGTGGTGCGATTGGACCGGCGACCATCACGGGTCCAAACATTACGCTCACCCGTACCTCTGGCGTCGCCTGGACGTGGCCGACCGTAGGACCGCTCGGTACGTGCGAGAACGCGTGCACGGTCTGCCGTTCTATGCCCACGAGAGCGAACACGCTGCCCCCTGGAGCGAGTTGCCCGAAGACCTCAAGACCTTGTACAAACGTTTCAAGACGCCCGACCGGCCTCGCGTGGCTTTCAAGGGCAGCCATTACGAGAAGGATTTGCTGAAAAGTTTGAACATACCCTACTTCGACTTGGAACAAGTCAACTGCCCCAAGTTCGACGCCCTGACGCGCTTGACCACTGTGGCGACCTGTGGCCACCACGACGATCCCGACCGCCATCATTGCCCCAGGGTTGAGTGTTATCATTTCGTACAGTGGATGCGCGGGGTCCTGGGACGGAAAAGAGACATGCGTTTTGTCAACGTCAAACGGGCGCAGCATTTGGCCCACCCTTGATTTTTGTTTGACCATTGTAAAAAAGTGTATTAAATTTGTTGTGATTCATAACTGTGTGGTCATGCCTTTCCTAGCATGTAAGAGACCCCCGAGGGTACAATCCAGGGACGGTCCAGGTCTGAGGGTGGGGCTGAGTCATTGCGGGAAACGGTCCGGGTCGTCTACGATGTAGCGCATGTGGATCATCGGTGGCACAGGCTCCAGGTACAGCCAACGGTTCCCAACTGTTCTCACACCGGGAACAGTGGATGAACCCGGGGCGCGACTGGGCGGGTTGGTCCTCGGGATCAGGGCCAGCCTCTTGAAAGGGCACACGGACAGGTTGTTGATCTCTTGGACCAAGGGTCGCATCTTCTCACGGTGCTCGGACCGGGCTCGTAGGTTTAAAATCATCGCTTGCAGTTCGGGGGGAAGCACGTCCCAGTAACTCTCCATGTTTTCGGAATGGGGGCGTCTCTTGGGCCTCCACCCTTTTATCGAGGGCGTGTCGACCAATGGGCGCCCAGAGACGTCCCATGTGGCCTAGAGGGTCGGTTGGGGGGATACCCCCTATCCCCCCTCCAGGGGGCTTTTTTAAAAAAGAGGGTCTGATTGGTCGACCCGGGTCGGGTCACGTGCCTTGCCAACCCTGTATAAGAGAGCACCCGGCTCGCTCCCACCCAAACGAACATGGCGACCGCTCAAGAAGAACGATGCTGCTTGGTCTGCTTGCACTACGGCGTGCCTTACGTCCCAACCCTCCAACTGATGGCACGCCTGTCCGCGGTCAACCTGTTCGTGACCCAGCTTGGTTCCGGAGGGGTCCGCCTGTGGAGACCGGCCAAGACCCCCTGCTGCCGCCAATGGCTCCACGTGTTCTGCCTCATGCGGTTTTGTCTCACACAGTTTGGCGATGGCCCCGTAAACCGCCAGGACTGGTGCTGCCCGCACTGCCGGGCCTTTCTTGTGCCGCTGGGTGCCACCTCAGATGATGCAGCGAGTGAAGGTGGGAATACCATGAGCGTCACCGATACCCTCAGTGTGACCACCGACACGGAGACGCAGACTGAGACGGAGGACGATGACACACCCAGTCCCAGTGCCGACGACGCGGATGAAGAGTGGTCCTCGGACACGACGTTGACCATCGCCTTCAGTTTCGTGTCCGGGGACCTCACCGACACCGAACTGTCCAGGGACGAGGACGCCGACGTCTCTGAGAATGACGGGACCTACGGGTTCGTCCTGCCCGACACGCCCCCGTACACTGAGGACGAAGAGAAGAGAAGAAGAAAAGAGTCGTTTTTTAAAAAAAATCCAGGGACGGGGACTCCGTCAGACTCCTCCCACGTTCCCGCTTGTAAATAAATCTATTTTTATTAAAAATTCGTTGTTATTCTTCAAAACAATGCCTTTTGAGCGGGACTTCCGGTTTTCTTCGTGACGTCATGTCCGGTCTGACGTCATCCCCACCTTGATTATTCAACATGGCGGTCTTAATGATTCAACATGGCGGTGTTTTGACATCCACCAATCAGCGTGCTCCGTTTGGGCAGGAAAATTTGAATGGACCAATCAGAAGCCTCCTTTTCCAACCGCCCAACCTGATGCCAAGGGGCGTATACCACTACTTATGTATGCCTACGATACTCACCTGACCTTTGCCAGTAACAATTAACATAGAAACGATCAATGATGTTATGAATCAAGACCTATCCAATGTTAATACATGGCTCACTGCAAACAAATTGGCGGACGGTCGCGCTCAAAAGAGCTTCTTCGCTTAGATCAGACTAAACCTTCAAAAATCGGTCAATGCCTTTCCTTTTATGAAGAAAAAGAGCAAGAAAAGAGCAGAAAGATCCTTCTCTTATAGCCCACCGTCGACCAACCTGAAGAAACTCAAGATGGCGGCAACGCCAACAAGCAAAGAATACAAGGTTGGAAAAGAACATAACTTTCCCCTTAACTTGATGATGTCTTGAAACAAATCGTAGATTCAATCCAATCTTTAGGTGACAGATTGGAGAACAAAATAGAGCAACTTCAGACAGATATGGATTGCTTTCGGCACGAGATAAAAGAGAACCTGGATGGTCTGAAAGCTACCATCAACAGCATTGAAAGGTCTCTCGAGTAAGCTTAGGCGCATATTGAAGATCATACCGCCGAGCTGAAAACCCACAAAGATGTCAAAGACTCTCAACAAAAAGAAATTGAAGATCTGAAGTCTGAATTACAGAAAACAACGCTGCTAAATATGGAAAAAGAAAACAACATTGCCCTAGAGAACCACACGCGTCACGAAAACTTGAAATTCATGAATCCAATACAAAACGATCTGAAAATAGATGTCACCAATGTCAGATTCCATGCCGTTCACAGAGTCGGAAAGCCTGCAGTCGGAAAAATGCGTCCAATTATAGCAAGATTTGTGTGTCGCCAAGACAGGGACTTGGTATGGTCAAGGAAGAAAAATCTAAAAAATTCCACAACCTATGAAGATGCTTACATTACGCAGGACTATGCTAAAGCCATTCAGCAGGAATGCCGCACTTTGATCAAAGCAATGAAAAAGGCCAAAGCACTCGGAGTTGATTCCAAAGTTATTGTAACGATGTTATGATGCCACAGGCCCTTCGGGCTTGCGCAGTAGAATGAGTTATATCCCGGATGTAGTTGTTGTTGTATTACGGCTAGTAATGGCGGGCTTTTATAAGCTTGATTAAACCGTTGTGTTATCATCGTTTGGTCTCGTTTGGACTACGCTACATGGTGTCAGAAGTGAAACACACATAGTACTCCTGCTTGTGGCCCAGCTGGAAGCCAACTTAGTGAGTTTATCGAAGTATTTTCTCGGAATTTGCTCGCGGATGTTTCTGTACAAGTGATATGTCTACCACGAGTAATGAAGGTGGTGGCGCTTCTTCGGGTACACAACCCTCGATGATAACTGTTCCTGTGAATATACCGCTTCCAGAAAGGATGGATTTAAGTGGTGGAAATCTTCCTGTCAAGTGGCAAAGATTCTGTTGAGCATGGTCAAATTACGAAATCGCCGCTCAGCTAAAAGACCCCGAAAACCCAGGCAGAAATAAGAAACGACGGGCAGCCACGTTGCTTACGTGTATCGGTCCTGATGCATTAGACGTAATTGATGCTATGGAGTTTGAGAATGAAGACCAAAGAAAAGACCCAGAAGTGATCTTAGACAAGATGAAAGAATACTGCATTGGGGAGTGCAATGAGACCTATGAAAGGTATGTGTTCAACCGTCGGGACCAAGAATCAAATGATTCAGTTGACGCTTATGTCACCGCACTACGAAAATTAGCGAAGACATGCAACTATGGGTCATTGACAGACTCGCTTATTCGTGATAGAATGGTGGTGGGCATCAATGACAATTCTGCTCGTAAGAAGCTACTGCAGACAAGCAAGCTCACATTAGGACAATGCATAGACATCTGCAGATCTTCACAGACATCGGCAAGGCAGCTGAAGGAGATGAATCAAGAGGATGTCCGTTTCGTGAAGGACAACAGGAAAAAAACAGGTGACAAAAAGAAGACAAAGGTTCCAGAGAAGAGCCTAAACGAGTCCCAAGAACGTAAGTGCAAGTTTTGTTCCAGATATCATCCTTTCGCTAAGAAGAGCTGCCCTGCATGGGGAACATCTTGCAAGAATTGTGGCAAGCTAAACCATTTTGCGGTGTGTTGCCAAGAATCTAAGAAGAAAGTGCTGTCTGTGGATTACACATCCGAAGATGAGGAGTATGAATATGTGGCTGAGATTGAAGTGAAAGAGCAGGTTAATGCATTAGCCTCCAGCCCTCACCCTAACAAAGTGTTTGCCACTCTACTGGTCAATGGAAACCAGGAAAAGTTTCAGTTAGATAGTGGATCGACAGTAAACATCATGACTGATGAGACCGTGCTAAAGCTTTGCGGCCAAGACGGCTTGAGTGAATTGGAAGAAACCCCTGTGACCCTGGTAATGTACAACCAGTCAGAGGTCAAACCCCTGGGCAAGAAGCGATTCAAAGTCGTTAACCCCAAGAACAACAAGAAATACAGCATCGAGTTTCATCTCGTTCGTGGTGAGTGTAAATCCATTTTGGGCTTGAGGGCCAGCGAACACCTTCAGCTGCTAACAGTCAACAGCCAGAATATCTTTTCTGTGGAGTCAGGTGGTGTGGAGGAGAAAGGTCTTAAGGTGGAAGACTACGTTTCGCAGTACACCGATGTGTTCACTGGAGAAGGCAAACTAGAAGGGCTACTCCACCTGGAGATAGACAGGAATGTCAAGCCAGTCCAGCTACCTACACGGAAAGTCCCCATTGCCCTCAGAGAGCCTCTAAAACATGAACTGGACAGATTGTCAAATATTGGAGTGATTCGGAAGGTCAATACACCCACCAGCTGGATTTCAGCACTTGTGGTCACAACAAAGAAAAATGGCAAAGTTAGACTATGTATTGACCCAAAACCATTGAATGAAGCTTTACACAGAAATCATTACCCCTTACCTACAATAGATGATGTGCTGCCTCTGTTATCAAAGGCCCGTGTGTTCACGGTATTGGATGCGAAAAATGGGTTCTGGCACATACAGCTGGATGAGCCAAGCAGTTTTGCTACTACCTTTGGAACACCCTGGGGACGCTATCGGTGGCTTCGGTTGCCGTTCGGTGTATCCCCAGCTCCAGAGGAGTTTCAGAGGAGGATTGATATTGCACTTGAAGGCCTACCAGGGCAGAAGGCCATAGCAGACGACATCCTGGTGTTTGGAGCAGGAGACACTGAGGAGGAAGCACTCAAAGATCATGACCGAAACCTGCGAGAAGTGTTCAGCCGTTGTCAACAGAAGGGCATCAAGCTTAACTCAGAGAAGATACAGTTCAGACAGAAGCAGGTCACCTACATGGGCCACATCATATCATCGGAGGGTCTCCGGGCTGATCCAAACAAGCTGAAAGCTATCAATGAAATGCCGCCTCCTACTGATAAGGAAGGTGTCCAGAGAGTACTAGGTATGATAAATTACGTGCAGAAGTTTGCTCCCAACCTAGCTGATTTGGCCAAACCACTGAGAGAGCTTGTCAAGAAGGACAATGAGTTTGTCTGGGACAAAGAAGTTCATGGCCAGTCTCTAGATCAAGTGAAGAAGGTTTTAACCCAGGCACCAGTACTTAAGTTCTTCGACCCCAAAAAGAAGACCGAACTCCAGTGTGACGCCTCTATGAGTGGTCTTGGAGCCTGCTTGATGCAAGATGAGCACCCTGTCGCGTACGCCTCCAGGGCTCTGACGCCCACGGAGACTAATTACGCCCAGATAGAAAAAGAACTATTAGCAATTGTCTTTGGAGTTGAGCGATTTGAGGGCTATGTCTATGGCAGAAAGATCTTTATTGACACTGATCACAAACCCCTGGAGTCTATCATGAACAGAAGTCTATTGAGTGCACCAAAGCGATTGCAGAGAATGCTGTTGCGTCTACAGAAATTTTACCTGGATGTTTCCTACAGAAAGGGTACAGAAATGCACATGGCTGATCCACTTAGCCGTGCTTACCTTCCCCTCGCTAACCAAGACATGGTGGACACCCAGGAAGTATGGAATGTTGCCGACACAAGATCACCAACAGAAGTTGAGACTGAGTATGTAGACATGGCGGAGTCTGTACCCATTCAGAAACTAACCTTGCAAGAAATCAAAAGTGCTACTGAAGTTGATGCAGAGCTCCAGGCATTGGTTCCTATTATCACACAAGGCTGACCAGAGAGAAGGGCTGAAGTACCCTCCCAGTTGCAGGCCTATTTTCCCTTCAGAGAAGAGTTGTCAATTCAGGATGGTGTTGTGTACAAGGGTGAGCGCATTGTTGTGCCATCTAGCCTCAGACAACGCATGATGGATAAAGTACATGCCAGTCACCTGGGCATTCAGGGGTGCCTCAGGAGAGCCAAAGAAGCCTTCTACTGGCCAGGCATCTACAAGCAAATCACAGAATTCATCTCAAGGTGCAGCATTTGTAACAGCTACAAACCAGAGCAGCAGAAAGAACCTCTGAAATGTCACAAAATACCTGAACGACCGTGGCAGAGCACTCAGCAGACCTGTTCGAGTTCAATGGTACTCAGTACTTGATTACAACGGACCGCTATTCTAATTTCTTCGAGTTGGATTTACTGACGTCTACGACAGCTAGAGCGGTTATTAACAAGCTGAAACCTCACCTGGCAAGATATGGTCTTCCAGACCGACTCACCACAGACAACGGCCCACAGTTCGACTGTGCTGAGTTTCAGAAGTTTGCCGCCGACTACCAGTTTGAACATGTTAAAACGTCTCCACGGTATCCTCAGTCCAACGGGAAGGCTGAGAACAGTGTCAAAACAGCAAAGAATATCTTGAAAAAAGCTACTGATGCAAGCCATGACCCACACTTGTCCCTACTGGATTTCCGAAATACACCATCAGAAGGAATGGACAGCACCCCTGCACAACGCCTCTTCTCGCTTAGAACCCGTACCTCACTACCCTTGGCTGGCCACTTGCTTCAGCCAAAAGTCATTCCCAATGTATACCAGAATTTGGAACAAAGGCAAAACAAGCAAGCACTCTCTTTCAACAAAGGTGCTAAAGAGCTGCAACCGTTAAAGGATGGTGATGTGGTGCGGGTCCGACCATTACCAGGTCATTCAAGATGGTTTAAAGCGCAAGTGAGTAGTCAGGAAGCTCCACGCTCCTATCAAGTCCACACAGAGGATGGCAGAGTCTATCGCCGAAACCGTTCACACCTTTACAAAGTTCCTGAGAACTTTCATGCGTTGCCAGACGAAGACATAGTGGAATCGAAGGTCAATGCTCAAACTCTATTCCCCGCCAGGAAAGCTACTGAGGAGCCACTCCAGGTGCCCCCTGATCATGAACGTTCAGCATTGCAGTTACCAGAAGTCTCGCAGCCAGATTTACAGCCAGCTTCGCCAGGTGTTCCTCCCCCTGTTTGTACTAGAAGTGGCAGGATTGTTAGGAGACCTGCTTACCTCAGGGACTTCACCACCTAGGAATCCAGTGTATAGGCTTTGCGAACAGTTCTGAACAGTGAACACTGTTAAATTTGATTTGTTAATTGCATTTCCACCAATTGCCTACCCTACTGTCCCTTCACTTTGTTTTGTTTGTTCAAGAAGGGAGATGTAACGATGTTATGATGCCACAGGCCCTTCGGGCTTGCGCAGTAGAATGAGTTATATCCCGGATGTAGTTGTTGTTGTATTACGGCTAGTAATGGCGGGCTTTTATAAGCTTGATTAAACTGTTGCATTATCATCGTTTGGTCTCGTTTGGACTACGCTACAGTTATTGATCAACATCTTGTTGTAGGCGAAGAGAGATTTACCTGTGGAACCATTCCGGAGCACTTAAAAGAGTGCCCCATGAAAACTGAAATCATCACGAAAGTCAATTTCTGCTTCTTGGAACTATGCTTTTACCCTAAAGCTTTATTCCTCGTTTTTTTTTTCTTAAAATGTTCAATTTACAGTTGCCTCTATCAACAAAAAGAGCATTCCACAGTTGCACATATAACTCTAAACAACCTAAATAGAGCCGAATTTGCATACAGTGGCTAACCTCGACACTCCCTCCGGAGCACTTTACATAATAGGTGTCATATCTTTGTTATGGTTTCGTACGTGCTTTCCTTATATGTATAGAAGTAACAAAAACACTTTGTTTGGCTATTGCATATATTCCGTGTTTACACTTTACTTTTTTAGATACAGGTATGCTTTACAGCAAGCGAGTCAAATACGACAGGCTAGGTTTAAGATAAGTCTAAACAAGTTTAGGTCAATTAGTAACTGCTTTAATGCATTAATGCAGGATGGATAACGAAATTTCATCAATTAACTTCAAAATTGTTTCGCTGAATGTAACAGGTTTAAATAATTCTATCAAACGTAGGAAAATCTTTAAGTGGCTTCATAGGCAGACCACTCACTGCTATTTTCTCCAAGAAACCTTTAGTACAGAACAATCTATAAACATCTGGCAATCCGAATGGGGTGGAAATATCTTCTACAGCCATGGATCAAATCATAGCAAAGGTGTGATAATTCTTGTTAACCCCAGATACCAATTAGAAGTGATAAGAAGTATCAAAGACAAAAACGGAAGATCAATAATTTTGAAAATCAAACTAGATAATCAAAACCTTGTCCTTGCCAGTGTATACGCTCCAAATGATATATCACAACAAATCAATGTCTATCAAGATTTAAACCAAGTTCTAGGTGGATTTTCAGATTGCAACTTGACAATTGGAGGGGATTTCAACTCCGCACTAACGCCAAAAGACAGAAAAAGTGTGAAACAACGCTTGAACAAACATACTGCCCATAAACGAAATTGAAAATCTATGCTCTAACTCCGCTCTTACAGATAATTGGCATGAATTAAATCCCCAGGTTCTGTCATTTACGTGGCATGACCAAGCATTTAAGTCTCAGAGCCAACTAGACTTTTTCCTAATCACAGCTGATTTAGTTTATCTAACAAAAGAGTGCAATATTATGCATACTCCTTTCTCTGATCACTCCGCTATTTTGTTGAATATACAATCAGTCGATCAAAGCAAAAAATCAGGCCCTGGTTTCTGGCAATTTAACGCAAGCTTGTTAGAAGATAAAGAATATGTAGAAAAAATGTGTGTAAACATTCCGGCTCTCATAGAAAAGTACAATTATGTTACAGATCTTGGCCTGAAATGGGATGTCATCAAGATGGAAATCAGAGGCTTTACGGTGCAGTACTCCAAGAGAAGAGCTAGATCAGAAAAAGACAAAGAAAAAAAACTAAATGATCTGCAAGAAAAACTATGTTCCTCGAGAAATGACCATAACGTGCTGAACGAGTATTATACACTAAAGGCAAATTTAGAAAAACTATCGAACAGAAAAATTAAAGGTACAATATTGCGCAGTAAAGTGCGATAGTATGAGAACGGAGAAAAAATTCTAAGTACTTTCTCAATCTAGAAAAGAGAAACTTCTTAAGGAAAAAGATTTCAAAGCTGAAATTATCTGATGGTGAAGAAACTGACGACGCAAAAAAATACTTGAAGAGAAGAAAACATTTTATACAAACTTGTATTCAACTAGAAATGTTAATCCCAATGACTCCGAGTTTGACGCATTCTTTAACAACAACCTGTTAACACCCCTTAATGAGGATCAATCTAAGAAATGTGAAGGCTTGCTAACCGAACAAGAATGCTACCAAGCTTAAAAAAACATGGACAGTGGAAAAAGCCGGGGCTCAGACGGCTTCACGTGCAAATTTTACACATTTTTGTGGGACTACGTTAAACAAGACGTTATTGCAAGTATAAATTATGGCTTTGAAAATCGCCAACTATCAATATGTCAAAGGAGAGGTATTATAACACTAGTAACGAAAAAAGACAAGCTGGCCAATCTCCTTAGCAACCTAAGGCCTATCTCACTTTTAAATAAAGACTACAAAATTGCCACGAAAGCAATCGCAAAAAGACTGGAAACCATCCTGCTGCTTGTGATAAACGCTGATCAAACTGGCTATATCAAAGGACAGTATATCAGTGAAAACGTCAGACTCATTAGTGATATTATTGGCTACACCACAGCAAAAAACCTCCCCAGTCTTTCTGTCTTCCTCGACTTTGAAAAGGCATTTGATTCTATAGAATGGAATTTCCTTTTTAAGGTTCTCGACAAACTCAATTTTGGTCCTGACTTCAAAAACTGGATACAAACTTTCTATTGCAATACAACTAGCTGTGTCACAAACAATGGTTATGCCTCTGATTTCTTCAAGCTGGAGCGAGGTGTCAGGCAGGGTTGCCCACTATCAGGAACACTCTTCGCCCTGGGCATTGAAATTCTTGCACTTGCGATTAAGAAAAATCCGAAAATTGAAGGCATTAGAGTAGGAGCACGCGAGATAAAAGTCACACAGTATGCGGATGACACAACTGTTTTCCTAATAAGCCCTGAATCAATGAGTCACTTGCTTGACCTCCTGGAAAAGTTTGAAAGATGCTCGGGATTAAAAATTAACCACTCGAAGTCAGAAGCAATGTGGCTGGGAAAATGGAAAAAAAGAGAAGATACCCCGTTCAATGTTAAGTGGCCGAAAGACTCTGTTTATGCTTTAGGGATATACTTCTCAAACTCGGAAAAGGTTAGTAACAATCTTAATTTCTATGAAAAATTAGTTGTTTTGGAAAAAACCTTCAACCAACTGAAGGGACGGAAACTAACTCTGTTAGGCAAGATCAACATTGTTAAATCTGTGGGCCTTTCAAAACTCATTTATAATTCATCCGTACTGCCAGTCCCTAAAAACGTCTGTGAGCAGGTAAACAAAATCACCTTTAATTTCATCTGGGACAACAAAATAGCCAAAATTAAAAAAAAACACGATTATTGGCGAATGCAAAAAAGGGGGTCTGAATATGATCGATTTTACCTTAATGAACAAAGCCCTAAAGTCCATTTGGATAAAGCGACTTCACCTGAGCGAGAATTCGGCATGGACGGTTATTCCAAATGAAGCCACATTACACTTGGGAGGCTTAACCTTCCTCTCAACCTGCAACTGTAATAGTAAGGATCT
>BLFK01000947.1:1737869-1755369 GCA_014634185.1 Astreopora myriophthalma | reverse complement strand
CTTTAATTGACAAGAAGTTTGTAAATTAGAGCTGAAAATTACTTTTCTTTGTACTTTGTAAGATAACGGATACAAGCAAGCCATAGTAGTGAATGTAACTGTATTCCTCTTTTCATTTGTTGTATTCCAGTGTATTGTAAGTATCACTTGTATGTATTGTAAGGGTAAATAGATATTGTCAATAATAAATTTTAAAAAAAATCTAAAACTGAGTTCATGTTAACTGGATTGCGGCAAAGGTTAGGTACTTACGATACTTCTCCCAAACTAACTATAGGTGGTGACATAATTAAACAAGTTAGCTCGGTTAAATCTCTAGGTGTGCATATAGACGAAAACCTGTCATGGAATATACACATTGAGAAAATAGCCAAGAAAGTCACATTGGGCATTGGAGCAATTAAACGTTGTAGGCCTTTTCTTAACCGAACCACGCTGGTGTCCGTTTTCAATGCCTTAGTTCAACCATACTTTAATTGCTGTAGCGAGGTCTGGGGGCATTGTAACAAGTCTTTCGAATAAGCTCCAAAAGTTGCAAAACCGGGCTGCCCGTATTCTAACCTTCTCCAGTTATGACACAAGCGCTGATCCTCTTTTTGAGCAACTTAACTGGAAATGGTTGGATACGCAACAACAAATACAAGTGGCCACCATGGTCTGTAAATCTATACATGGTCTTGCGCCCGACTATCTTGGTTCTCTTTTCACTAAATATGATCCACTTTATAATTTAAGGAACTCTGAAAACAAACTAGCTGTCCCATTGCCCCGCACCAATATCCTGAAAAATAGCTTTAGCTATAAGGGTGCCTTTATCTGGAACAGCTTGTCCCCTGAATTGCGGCAAGCAAATTCACTTCAATCTTTTCGAAATGGTTGTCGCGACTTCCTCGTCTGAAACAACTAAATGCACACGGCATCTATGTAAAGCAGAATTTCTTCATTTTCTCTATTTTCATTTTTTTAAATCTTTAGATCATGTTTATATAGATTAATGTAGATTGTAATTTTATTATTATTATTTTATATGATAGATTTACCGTGTTTAAATAAAAATAAAGTTCAAGTTCAAGTTCAAAAGTCGCTTTTACACATGCAAATAAAATAATTTTTCAAATTTTTAGGTACGCATGTGCGTATGTGCGTATATGGTTGCTACGCCCCTGGTAAATGATTGGTTTACCTCATATCTTGTAGGATGTAAGCAGATTACTGAAATTGGCCACAGAAATACATCTAGTAAAGAAATACTACTATCTGGAGTCCCACAAGGATCGGTTCTAGGACCCCTGCTCTTCCTTATATATGTAAATTATATTTGCAATAGCTGCAACAAATTGAAGTTTTATTTATTTGTGGATGACACGAACCTTTTATATGCAGATAAAAACCTCAAATCGCTTGAGTCCACAGTAAACAACGAGCTTTGTAAGGTTTATACTTGGCTAACAGCAAACAAGCTATCTCTAAATATTAAGAAATCTTACTTCGTAAGTTTTTGACCATCTCAGCAATTCCTACGCTTCTTTAGAGTGCAAAAACTATGTTAAATATCTGGGCGCGCTGTTACATGTAACATGTATTTGTAAGTTTTGCCAAATATGGCACACTGACTGCTTTGACCATATTTGGGCATAAGGGAGGAGCCGAGGAGGTTTTTGGTGGGAGGCGACAAGAGTCTGTGCAATGCTTGGCTTGTCCGCTTTGTGTTATGATTTATTCCCCTCATTTATGGATTTATATGGACATTGTCTTCGGACAATTACATCTGTTGATGTTAAGAACTGAACTGGAGGCTGTGCCAGCGGATACAGTAAGCTTTGAACTCTGTACTTACGCGTATCTTAGAGCTAGTTGTGTTCACTCTGATCGTGTATGTAGATTATATTCGTTTATAATAAACGTGTTGTTGTTACTTGAATGTCGCTGGTCCCTGAGAAAGAAACAAAAGTGGAGAAGTTTAAGATGATCAATAAGCTAAGAACTTTCATTACCTGTCAATTGTGCAAACGCAAAATTAACTAAATCCCCAACAGAAGTCACTCAAGTGTAAGAACTGTGGAGTACGACAGAGGCAGGCGGAGTGCAAATGAGATGCATCCGTGCAACTACTTGTACATTTGGATGACAAAGATGTGTGGTTAACGGCATTTACAGATGTTCCTCAAATCCCTTTTTGCCACCCACCCAACAATCTCCCTCCTTACTGACTCGGATACCATTGAGGAACTCCTAATGGATCCAAAAGACATCGAGTTCACATACAATAAGAACAGAAAAGTGATGACAGACATATCATCATGTTCACTTATTTCAAGTTAAACTGTTTTGCATTGTCTTGTTAGTATAAACTTGTCAAACGATGACACTGAACTGTTATTTCTACTTAAAACAGTTCACCACGTTTTTCATAAAAACATTCAGTTTTGTTTTGGTCTCCAAACAAATTAGTGTTGACCAATGTTAATATTTGTATTTGTTTATCACATTCATGTTCATGTTAATTGGGATGTTACAATAAACGTCAATTCAGATTCATGTACATGTACAAGGTATAAAATTCCTTAGGATTATTACGCATACAGTTACTTTAGGACCTTACATATCAGGGCAGGAAACTTTCTTTTCAATTGACTTGTCCCTTCGGACAAGTGTAATGTGTATTTTACTTGTCCAGACCACAAAACTACTTATCCCCAAAACTCGGAAACAGCAATTGAGGCTTTAGAATTCTTCTCTTTTTCTTTCAACCATGTCTCAGTTGAGTCAAGAGCTAAATAGCCAACAAAAACATTTAACGCAACAGCAGTCTCGTGTGGTAAACAACATGGCGACGACTTTTTAAATGCACAGTTAAAGTTTCTCTTCTAAATCCTTGAACTCCATCCCCACATCCAATATACATTGGCCTGCTTTTATCTGCTAATTCTGGAAACTTCCAACAATTGGCGCAGCCCATTTTGTTTGTCTCCAGCTCATAACAAACCCAGTCAAATTCCAAGCCAACTGAAATATTCTTACGCACTTGGTTTCAACTCTTTTTGCTCTCTTCAATCTTCTTCCTTTTGGAAGGAACATCCTCGTCAGTACTGTTATTCTTAAGTGCTCTCAGCGCCCTTTTCAAAAATTTAACCAATTTTGATTGAGACATTGCCAATACTCAAGCAAACCAGTGCTTCAGTTGCTGACAAGCACGTGTGATCAATGTGTATGCAATTATACTGTACAGCGGGGATCGCATCAAACTCACTGGCGACGCTTAGCAAAGAAATCAAACACACAACTTACACAAAAAGAAAAGAAAGTTTATTTTCAAGGCACTTTGTTTTAAAGCACAGAAAAAAATTCATTTATTATTTATCCAAAATCAGGCAACGTCAGACCTCTACAACTTACTTGTCCAATCTGACAACTTCCATCATTTTTTCCTTGGCCGAATGGAAAGCTTACCTGTCTCAGACATTCGGACGGGCCAAGGTTCCTGCCCCCCATGTCCAACATCTATTTGTTGTCAAAAATGTTACGTAACATTACTAGTGTATTCCATATGTTGTCAATGATTCAGATTTCGAAAATAAAGTTTCTTACTAATAACATGCTCTGCAAACCTGATATAATCGTTTCTAACAAGGAACAACTAGAAACTGTTCACTGTTAGAAAACAGTCATAATTTTCTTGCACCACAAAATACAAATTTTTGCTCATTGGCACTCTATTGATAGATATACCTAGTAGTTATTTCCTTAAATGAAGTGGCTTATTCATAATTGTTTTTACTGAAATCAATTCTAGATTATCTACATTTGGATGGAGAAGATGAAGTTGGTGATGATCCGTTTTACTCTGATTTAGAAGGTATAATTATTTTATGTATAAGTTTAGGAAATCGTAAGAACGCAAGTGCATTTCGGGATTCATGGGCACAAGTGATGTTTTTTGAAACATTTGCAGCGTTTCACAAGCCTTTATGCAGCCAAACTAAAGTTGCAGCTCGCTGCAAAAATGCTGTGCAGCCCTTCAAAGTGCTTGGCAGCGTTGTGCAGCTGTATGGCAGCCTGTTGATAGCTGTAAAATAGCTCCATAGAGCTGCAAAGCACAGTTCGTGAATAGCCTCAAATCGCCAGAATATACACACTAAGAATCTAGCTCGATTGTAGCTAGTAAATCGACATATTTTGACACTTTGAAAGAATTCGGCCTATCTCAGTTAACTGTGAATGGGTCGTTTAAGCAAAATCAACAAGACATTGGTAAGAATGATCATCAGGATGACGGTTGATTGCAGTGAAGCAGAAAAATAAAATAACTATAACGGTTTGGTTCGTTGATTGTTGCTGTTTTTTGTTTTACCAAGGATACATTTATAAGTCCAGTGTTATTCCAATTCAGTAATGAATGTTTTCATCCATACCCTGTGACTGTGGCATGGTTCGATATGACACATGATACGATGCTACTTCGTGTACCGAGCACAGCGCTGACGTATAAAAGACTCAAGGAAATATTGACCAGCATGTCACTTACACAGCCAGAGATTTCGTTATTTCCAAAGTTCATCATTATTTTTACAGTTACCGACAGGACACATACAGTATCGTGCAAAAGTAATGAGAGCGTAATTCGACGAAATTCGCGAATTTCGGGGCTTTTCGACGAAAAATGGCGAATTTTTGTCCAGCGCGAAACTTCGGAGAAAATTCGCCGAATTTTCGCAATGCCTATTGTTGTAGTTAACGCGAATTTTCGAGCGATAATTCCCTTGGACCGATAATTCGTTCCGAAATTTCGAGCGAAAATTCGCTTTCACTGATAATTCGTTCCGATATTTCGAGCGAAAATTCGCTCTTCCCGAATTTTCCTTCGAATTTTCGAGCGAAAAGTCGTTCTTTTGGTATAGCTTCTGTGCATATTCCCAGCGGGATAGAAAGCAACACCTCACCCTATTAAGTGCTTTTTCTTTCAAACTTAAAATGCTAATGTCCAGACAAACTAGACCTCATGCTTGTTTTACAGTCCCAAGGTTTCCAAGCTAAAAGTTTCTTTCTTAAGGTGCTGTTACACTGTGAAATGTTTCGTGCAACGTGTCTCACCACAATGTCGCCAAAACATTGCGAGAAAAGTTGCGCGAAACATTTCACAGTGTAACACCGCCTTTATACATATACCAGCTGCTCATAACAAACCTAGAACCCAGGCTCCGCACGACGTTGAGATTATTTACTCGTTACCATGACGACAAAATGTATGTTAGTTCAAAGCTCACAGTTGTAATCAGCCTGCCTTCAAGCTATCTCAGGTTAACCATGCCGAAAGTGTCAACTTACGCGAAAACTCGAATTGAGCTTCTACACAAGGAAGGCCTCCACCCAGCTTGAAACTCGACACACAATTGGTTCATATTTCAATTAGCAGACCAAATTTAGAAAAAACCGGATGTAACCCATTTCTTTTCTGACTTACATCCGATAGCCCATCCGCGACCGGATAAGTGTTTTCAAGACTACGTACATTTTCCACTTTAATAACAGGCTCTTGAAAAAATTCTTTTGAAGTAAGGGTAAGGTGGGCTTCAAAAACTACTTTTTCTTTTGACGACGTGTTTTATTTATTTGCCCCTGCAAACGATATATAGAGGTTTTGGAGTCGCAAGTCATACCCAGCTCATTTACTCTCTCCTCCACAGACCCTCTGCATCCTGCAGAGGTTCGATGAGGTGTTATGTATATCCGCTGAACGAAGTGAGTGCAGGTGCAAAAGCTGAGAGGGTTGGCCGAGCGGCTCCAGCCGGAGGAGAGAGGCTC
This sequence comes from Astreopora myriophthalma, assembly GCA_014634185.1. Lineage (NCBI taxonomy): Eukaryota > Metazoa > Cnidaria > Anthozoa > Scleractinia > Acroporidae > Astreopora > Astreopora myriophthalma. The sequence continues at coordinate 1,749,567 of BLFK01000947.1, read as the reverse complement.
GTTTACACCCTGGCCTGTTGCTGTCGTGACAAAAACATGACAACTCGCACGCGTGTGGAATGAAAGTTGAAAGGCATCGTACAGTGCTCTTCCCTATAACAAAGAAGCTGTGATCACACAAGGTGTTTAAGCTATGTATTTAAGTCTTTTACCGCTGAGTTCAAAGTTTTCCATCGAATGGAAATGGGACCACTGACTTGCCGGCACCTGTTAAAAAGTTAAGAGCTATCCTGAAAAAGGTAAGTAAACTTTTCACCTAAAATTTAACATTATTTCATCATGTCAATACACTTCTGGTGTAATACAAATGTAGACCCGAAAACCATTTTTGCCGCTGTGACGCTACAAGATAACACTCGCTGGCTCGTTTATTTACAGGCTTTGCGTTGTTGACAATAGTTTGTCCTCACCACCAAAGGATTGAAATTCCATGTTTTGTCGAGTCTTCTCTTCCGAGAAAGATGAATAAAACACATTACAAAGGGCGAATTTTGTAGAGAAGTGAAACGGACACAGCTTCTTAACTATCTCCAAAATACATGTACTGATCATCAAAGTGCTTTCAAAGTGACTGCAGTTGTTTACATGTACAAAACTAAATAGCCGATCGATGTGATCGATCTTTGCAAACTACACCACGAAATTTCGCGTACAACAAGCGAAATTACGCTTTTGTTTGAGCGAATTTTCGCGCTGGTCTCGAAAATGCGGCGAATTTTCTCTCTTTGTTTTAGCGAAATGACGCTGGAAACATTGCGAAACGACGCTCGAATTTTCGAGTGAAATTTCGTCGAAAGTTCGCCGGGACAAAAAACGAAATTCGCGCATTTCGCTCTCATTACTTTTGCACAATACTGTAGCGAGTGAAACCTAAGAACATAAGCTGCAAACGTTTTTCGTGGTTGCAGCTCTAAATCCGCTGATAGTACGTGATGTAATCAGATCATTCCATGAAATTGACACAACAGCCGGCGACTTGTTACTGAAAAAAAAAGACTGCTTTAATTAATTGGGGATTGAGAATGTACACACAAATATATCACTACGAAATTTGTTTTTCATTGGCCGTTTCAAAAGTGTAATAGAAAAGACTAAGAAAAATCAGTTTGCTTTACCCGTTTCAAGTGTTTTGCAGCTTGCGGAGATCGCGTGCTTGTAGCCTGCGCGGCAAACATTTGATTGTCGATATGTCAACAGATTTATTTATTGTCAAATCGTTTTGAGCGGGGAAGCTACTGTTACAGTTATCTTTATAGAGTTAAAGCGTGGAGTTAGAGTTGCAACAGTCCAAAATCTTGAATTCAGGATTTTGGCAGTCATTAACTTCTTAATTCTTAAACTTAGCAATTCAACGGCTCCCTATGACCACTATCATTTGGGTGATTGATGAAACTACATTCAAATAATTATTGGTCAGACAAACATCACAGCACATAATAATTCCAACCGGTTGTTTTGTATTCTGGCAAAATATCTATTATTAAGCTTATTAAAGCTCGTGTATCAACATGATATCATTTTCCTGTTGATGTAAGTTGTCCTTTGTTTGTCAAAAACTCTTTGTTATATCTGTGATGTAATCGAGTCGTGCGTAACCTAAGTAATCGGATACCCAAGTTGTGCAATCACGACCTTTGATTCTCTGTGTCTTGTTGTCTTGTCTGTTGATTAAAACCGTTCTTAAAATTATACAGTCTCGATTTATTACACTCTTAATGAAATAAAATCAAATGTTCTCAAAGCAGGAGCAGTGTCACGAGGATTTTGCGGTTTTAGGTCAATTCTGTGCTAAAATCATAATTTGAGGCTTTAATCATAAACAAAATGCTTCTGTAAAGCTACGACGAAGATATCAAATGAATTTTAGCGGAGAGGGCTAACAGTAGTAAATTTCTTGAGGACTTTTGGAACATATAGCATCAAAACTCGAAAAAAAATAGGCCAATTTTTTCAAGTTACAATCCATTTCCGTTCATGCCATCTGTAGAGACAGGCGACAGGAAACAGTTTCAGTACATTCAAATAGTCTTTAATAAAAAATCTAGATTATTAATTTTGGAATTCTTGCCAAATAGCGTGACAATGCCCTTTTAACATAGATGTGTTATATACCTCGCAATCGGATCTCAACTTAATCGGATTCAACTCTATTAGGAAAGCGTGAGACATAAGCTGTCTCTTCTCCCTTAAAGTGCATAAAAACAAGTTTCTCTTCTATAGCAGATATAGGTATAACCTTGAAGCTTCTAAGCTGTGGTAAATGTGCAGCTGTGGTTTGTACTGCCGTCGCATGTGTTAGTGGATCTTTGATAAATTTGAAACCTGGGATCTTTGGAAAGTCACGCACCAATGCAAGATTTTGCACTGGACAAACACAGTTGTCAAAGCATGAAATACTATTAGTACATGGTAGTTGATACTGAAAATAAAACTCAACTTGTCCAATAAGCATATCATTTATAGCATGATTAAGATCACTGTCTTGGTAGAGTACAGTGTAACTGTTGCGAGCTGTGACCCTCTTATAAGAAAAAGAGTGGTAAACTGATCCACGTAGTCGTACTCGTTGAAAACAGGGAATGGTATCCAACAGGGGAGCAGAACCCAAGTATTGCCCCAAGGCGATCACCTCTTCATTGCTCAGTTTCTTCATTGACGAACTGCCTAATGCAGCTATGTTTTTTTCAATAACCTGCTCTTTACTAACGTGAAATGGGTTCATTAGTGAGTTAAAAAACTCCTCCTCTATCGATCCCGGGATCAGTTTTAACTTAAGACTAGGTAAAGACTGTGTTATTGCAACAGCGGATACAATTTGGAGTTCAACATTCTGGGTACCATGAAAAAGCTTCAGTAAATTTCCATTATAACTTTCAAAAGGGAAGCAGGAATGTGTCCAAAGAGGTCCTAAATTTCTAACGTCATCCGCTAGGTGGAGAAGAGAATGAACATTTATAGTCTCCTTTCCCCTAGAATAAAGTGCTGAAAACATCAAACAAAAATGTTGAAGCAATCGTTCTGCATGTTCAAGTTCTTTGTAAGTAATGCTGTCCCCTAGCAGTATAAAAATGGCTTCACTCAAAAAAATGAAGTGCGTATAGTGTTCTTCTGGCAAAATGCCGCGTAAAACTATTGGTCCGTAAAACAGAAGAAATGAACGGAATTCCGAAGCCTTCCAATGCTGCATTTCGTTTTGTATCTTCCTAGGGCATCGCGTGATATCGTTTGGTGGTTTTATCTGAGACAGTCTCTCATCGACCTCTTGAACTCTCTGCGAAACGTTAAAAGGTTCCGTCTTAAGTGAAGAAGAGAACCACAGCTTTAATAAAGACTTTGTTACACCTTCCAGGACACAGTGCACATAGTCGACTGCCGTTCCTTTGACTAAGTCATAGTGCTCAAGGGCAGCAAACCAACAAGGGCCCTTCATACCTCTCACTGCTTTACCCTGCACGATCGCTGCTTTAGCATCAGCAAGACACTGGTGATGTGTTCGTGGAGGTCCCTTGACATTTTCACTGTCAAACGGAAAGGCATGTACGTGACCTCCTTTGCTGCCCACCTTCATGGTACAACCGGGCTGTAAGCATTTGAAGCAACCAAATGAGCCATTAAACTGAACAGTGTTGCACACGCAGGCTTTTGCGGGGAGATCACATGTTCCACATAATAGCACGACACGCACATTAAGTTCTCCAGGCTTGTCAGGGGTTTCTACATTTGTTCCTTCACTTTCTAGCTTGCTTAAGGCTGAATGGAAGGGTTTAAGGTAAATCCACATGGCAGGCTTTGAAGAGCCAAACCACAATCCTGCTAGAATCATGTTGTCTTTCGAAAAGCGTTTATTTGGAGATAGTTCATTGACAACTAAGTACAAAGGCCAGAGTGAAAAGTTTGATGATTTAAAAACAGGAACTCCGTCTGTATTCCAAGTGAAGGATAAGTTATGAGGACTTGACAACACCTCTGGATGCCGCGATAGTTTCTTGTAAAGTTCGCCATCGTATATATCGCATATTCCATCACGGTGTTTTTTTCGCGATTGTGACAGAACTGAATATCGTTGTAAAAACCAGGCTTTGAGAAAAGCTTTTTCACTTGTTCCATAATCAGGACTTCTACAAAAAACGACAAGCTGCCTGAAACAGAGAAGTCCTTTCTGCAGAAAGAGTTTGGACAGATCTTGTCATGTTTCCTCTCCACGAGCATAAAGCAATAGGAACAATACCAGTGAAATGTCAGTGGCGAAGACAAATTGCAAAAACACCTTGTCAAAGCGTTCATTGATTTCAGAGCTTCGCTGGAACCAAGACAGTGCAACCAAATCAACTTAAGAATATCATTTAAGGCCTGGCCCGTGAGAGAATGACCAAGAACAACTGCCATCACTAGTAATGCACTTATGCCAATAGTTAAACGAGCACCTGGATAAATTGGGGTAGCTTGAAGATTGGCGTTCTGGTTTTCAGTTTTCTCTTGGGCCTCCATCTTTCGAATCTCTTCCATTAATTGTTCCTCTGTGGTGTCGTCGTAGTTCAGTTCGAATGGGTCCTTCAGATCATCCTGGAGATCAATAAGTTCCTTTTCAAGAGTTTCTTTTATACCATCCAAATGGTCAATTAGCCAGCTTGGATGTTTTTCACCTTCCATAACATTAGGTTGTTGTGAGATGTCTTCGGAGCAGTGCAGTCCGTATTCATCCAGAAAATCAGCGATTTCACTAGCTCTTTCATCTTCTTGTGGGGGTTCAAGGGTAGGGCCAGATGAAATTTCTCTTCGCTCGTCGCAAGCGATTTCCAAGTCGTCTTGTTCATCCACACATTCCATGACTTCCATGTGTTCCGGAAAGTTCGTTTTTTCCATTTCTTGAGATTTGTTACGTCCTTCAGCCTGAATTACATTTTCCATCTCTTGGTCTTGATCAAAAGTGAAACTAGCAAGTAAGAGTTGAGGGATTAACATGGAGCAATGCATGTAGTGAGACTAGCCTAGGATGTTTTATTAAGTGCTATCTCCATCGATCGGGTGCGATAAATTCAAAACTGACATTTTTTCAAATCAACAGATGCACAATTTTACCCATAAACATCGTTGTAGCCAAACATGTTCTCAAAAACTGGCAAGACATTTCATAAGTTGGCCTTAGTTGAACCCTTAGCACATCGATTTTTGAGAACGAAAACTATAGACACTGCACGCGATAAAAAGGTATCAAATCCAACAAAACCTTCATTTTACGATCAGTAAAAAATACCCTACTTACTCGGCTTGCAGTACTTGCTCTATTTCTGTGGAACATTGCTGTTGGACCTGTCGCAATTGTTCGCTTATCTCTTTGGCAATACAGTAAGCCATCGTACTTGTGAGGTAAATTTTTAACTCTCTAGCGATGTCGTGGTCGGAGCCGGCCTTCTTACTTTTATGAGTCGCGTTTTCTTATGAAATTTAATATCAAGAGCAGATGCATTTTTATCATGCGCCGACTGATTTGTGTTTTGCGTGCCTCGAGAGCATGCCTTTTGTGACAATGCAAGTAAAGATAACAAGCCGGACTAAATACAGTAAAGGTGATGGAAAAATTGGTTTATCTCAATCAACTGCAATATGCGAATTCAGCAAGGCAATATGTTAGGCGGCAACAATCATTTTCATTTTTAATATTTAGGGTTTTATACAGGAATTCTGCAGTTAACAGAGGCAGATATCTCTGGCTAAAATAATATGTCGTGACCTGCCGTACACTCCTTATCCTTAACTCATGATGGAACGTCAATCAAGTTAGTTAAACCAATAAAGTATAGTGTATCGCGTGCATGCATTGTACCCGAGCCTTGGCCCGCTAATTTCAAACTGAGAGCTGAGTTGAAGCTGTTGAAGTAGAAGTCTTCAGTTGTCCTTGTGAGAGTTGGACAAAAATTCTTTGATGATCATTTATGCGCTTGTTTTCTGGATCGAAGAAAAACAATTCAGTGTTGTAGAGACCGACGACATTGTCCTTGACAAGTTTGACGGTCAGCTAAAGGAAGGGATTACTTGCCCTGTAAAATGGAGGGAAAGAAGATCGGGCCGAAAAATTGAGGAGTCTCTTTATGATGCAGAGATTAGAGCAATATCAGGTACGATGTAAACCCTTTTCTTTATAGTTTGTTGTACTTCAAGTCTGGGATTCATAAATATATAAGGCACAAAATTTGCCCACATAGTTGTGATTGCGCCTTAGAGTGCCTATAAATTGGCCTCAGGTAGAAACTGTTTCTTCAGCTTTCAGAGAAAATCGTTGTAGCTAAATTTCGAGATAGGCCACGTAAAACTAGTTCAGGCCTTCACAACCCGCTGAAATCCCTTTTCCCCCTTTCTTACTGATAATTCTCTGCACTTAGGATCTCAAAGCATAAATTATGTCAACGTAATAGCTTACCCAGGTAATTTATTTTGGGGGCAAACCAAATGGAAACCACTTTCAAAAGATGTTGGGCTTTGTGCTGTTTTGGCAAAGGCAATTTAATGTAAAAATTGCAAATTATATTTAGAAAACATTTCCATCGCATATGTAATGATTTTGCACATTTTCAAAGTAATTAAGCGACCACGAAATATTTATGTTGGTTTTTTTACAGTGTATCGCATTGTTCAAGGGATAGGTTAGTAGTGACACATGGTGTTAAATTTCGAGGATTTTGATTGGTGGTGTTGATGTTAGATTCAGGACTGGAGTGTCCCCACCACCCTTCTTGATAAATCGACAGGCATAGCACGGGCGTTGTTTTTTCTTTCATTGGTTTTCCTCTTTCCCTCAAGTTTACTTAAGGAGCCTCTGCATTGTAGAGAGGGGCGGAAATTAAAGAAGCTGTCTCCACATGAAAAGCAGGTGCTCGTGAACTAATTTGAGAGCAATTCCCCGCTGCTGCTGTCTTTTCAATTGTCATTTTGAAACAGCCATTTATCTTCAATGTAGTTCCTGGTCACAATAACCGTTTATGGCATACAAACAATAAAGCAGCCTGTAGCTGTCAATAAATAAAGCAGCAAAACCAGTAATTGAGCACACCATCAAATAAATGTTATTAAAATTGCCATTTCAGAAAACAATGAAGAACTTGAGCTTAAATGTGAAAAGTTAGCTGAAGAAATGGCTAAAAAGGGATCAACCATTGACCCAAAGCAGCCTCGAAAAAGAAAGAGAACTGAAAAGGGACCGGACTGGGATGAAACAGTTGAAAAGGAATTGGTTCCTCCAAAACAGACCATCGTTGACGTGCCATCTGCCGCAGAGCCTTCCTCCAGATCAGATTTCCAAACACCTTCACCGCGAGAAATTGTTGTTGAAAAGCCCAGAAAAACTGCCCCAAAAAAGAAAATTGTTGACAAGGCATCAACAAAGAAAAAGCCGCCAGCAAACAAAAAAACCGAAGGTGACAAATCTGGAGAAACAAGAAGCAAGGCTAAAGAAAAGCAGGCAAAACAATCTGCTGAAGTTGAGAGCAGAAAATCGCTTGCAGCTCAATTTTTTAAAGCGCTTTCCCCCAGAGAAAATCTGGACAACTTTACTAATGAAGATAACGGACACGAGAACGGACTAATGACAGCAGAACATGATGTAACTTTCACAGCCACAAAATTGCCAAGATTCAACGACAAACGAGACCAAAACAGACAATCATCACCACAAACAAAAAGCTGTGGTGTGACTGATACTGTTCAAAAATACCAGTCCGATCAGTTGAGAAATGATATAGTAGCGCTACAAGAAAACATGGGACTAACCACATCTACAGATACCCAACTGAATAATCACTTAACCAGAAACACCTACATGGCATCACCACTGCACAACAACGGCAACTTGGCAAATAGACAAGCCTTTAACATGCAAACAGTAGAACAACAAAACATAACTGAGAGGGAAACAATGACACTTGGGCCAAACTACGGTCAAGTACATTGCACAACGAGACAACTGCAATACCTCAGTCCAGATATCAACAATGCTACTATGCAAACAGGGCCCAATGCAAATGGGTTTATGGCAAATTCAAACCAGAGAAAGATATCATCAGCGCAGGGAGAATGAAATCCCCTGCCAGTAAAGACCAAAATAGCAAACCAACAGCAGTCTACCTGCCACCAAGTGAAGATTTTGGTGGGCTTATCCGATCCTCCATGAGCCTTGCAAATGGTGATGTTGACGACAATATTTATATGGATTGTCTTGATGAGTCACCTCCACTTGTTACATCCAACACCCCCAGATGTGACAACTGCGAGATGCTGAAAAAAGAAATTCAATATCTGAAAACAAATCAAATGCCAGGTACCATTTTTTTCTTCTACAATTGTTACTACAAATTGTATGGTGGCCACACCCAAAAACTGTATTACTTTTGCACAAAGGAAGTTGTAATGCATGGCTCTCTCTCGGAACTGAAAAGACACGCCTTGTTCCCACTTTGCCAGTATTCCACTTTCACGAAATGGGTATGCCATGTGGGTTCAGCAAAATTGAGCCTGCTCATAAATTTCCCGGCCACAGCTTACCTGTAACACAAATTGTATTCCTTACACACGGTCAACCTATAGTTTTAATCAAGACCAGCCGTGTATCTAAATTATTGACAGCGTATACAAACATGCAATATAGCATCCATTTGGCGCGGCCGGAAAAATGCTCCGCTATTTGTCCTCGGACATTATCTGTTCCTTGAAGCGAACAGTTTTCCGAGAGCATAGCTGGAGGAAAACTGTGAACTTCGAGGAACAGATAATGTCCAAGGACAAATATCCAACTATATTTTTTCGTCATACGGAGGCTATTGTGTTTATCTTTCAAATGTTCTACACAACACGCGCTGTTTTGAAAATTGTGGAAAATCACTAAAACCAAACGAGCTCGAGCGAAAATGTTCGATGGATTATGAACAATGATATTTAAAACAATAACTTTCTATCACATGCTATTCAGATATGCCACCGGTTGTCAAACACTATCTGGAGCAGTTGTTAGCTGGAGGCGCAGAAAACACGTACAACCAGGTGAGTACAGTAAGATTTTCTATGTAGTATTCGTTGTCAGTGAAAGGGGGAGGGGCATAGCTGCTGGCAAATTGGAGAAATTAGAAACTACTAGCAAGCAAGTTCACAGCCGATTTTCTTTGTTCATTTATATGTAAATACATACTATAGAGATAGCAACCTCAATTAGCTTATTGTAAGAATTACACGTACAGACAGTTCATCAAGTCAGTTCTAAAATATAAACAGCCCCCAGTCTTGTACTGGTCACCCATATGAGACACCAATCCAACTGTCTAGAATAGGGGCGTGTTTACTGAATCCAATTTTCTTCACCAGAAATCATCCCATCAAGTTTTGTCACTGGAATCTACATTAACACCACAGACCTCCAGTAACCATTTTTCCCCGGGACCTGGAAGGCAAGAGTTGTACGACGGCTCCGGTGTCTTCATTTCCAAGGTGGAAATACAAAATATACACATAGAAGCTGGGAAACGACCAACCGAAATACTTAACAAGCTTCTGGGATATTTTTTCGACCTCAAGACCCTAGCATCCCAAAGAAACAACCTAAATGACACAATAGTGCATGCATGTACAGGTATGTCACTCTAATTTGTATTTGTTTGCTTTCTATTTTTGAGCGGTCGGAAATACTAATGCGGTATTAACTCCAGATTGTTAACATTGTTAAATTGATATCGGTTAGCAGCACTTGAACGAAACCAGTAACACTCAGGGCTAAAAACTTCACGAAACCAGTTGTGCAAACACATTGCTGAAAAGTATATTTTTGAATGCCCAGTTTGAACCCGGAAAACAAAAAAAAGCGGTTTTGAGTCGACTAAAGCTAGGCATTAGCCTACTTATCAGAGTAATGGAGATTACTTTTGTGGCTTGAGTGGCCAAGACTTGATCAAATCAGTCAGTTTCAACTGTAAAAAAAATGCGTTTTTTAACTTATGTATTAATTTATACATTTTTTTCTCCTTCGTTTACGTTTTCAGCATATGCAAAACACTGCGCAAGTGTGTGGAAAATCACACATCGGATTGACTATACCAAAACGATCCGCAACAAGAGGGGCTCTGCGAAAAGAAAACTGGAAAGACAACTGGCGGCTAAGAAGGAAAATGTGTGTGATCAGTAGGCTTTTGGCTACGCTAGCATTGTTGGACACAAGTGAGGCAGGAGAGTGCGAAGTTTTTTTTTTTACTAAACCTCGAACTTTATGACTGGAAGATGGACATAAAAGTAGGAAAGAATTGATGGCTTGAGTTATAATATTTCAATATTTACTGTGAAGTATATATGAAATAATTCATATGTGATCTGTTTGCGCATGGTACCTAAGTACTGTACATTGTTTCAGTTGGAACTTAATATATTAGCACATTTATAATGATCATATATTATCCAAGGACTTAAACTGTACAATGTGTCCAGATACCCGGCAGGCGGGAAGTGTTTTCAAAATATTACATACCCGGCAGTCTGAAATTATTGTAGAATTTCCACGGAAAAACTCATCCATTCCTCCTTAAAACTGTAGATCTTTGTTAATAAATGTCACGGGATTTCGTTTATAATATTGGCTATTTTCGAGATTAGGCATACTAAAAAATCTCGATGTTTCAACACTTAGAAAAAATTCGCATTCTGACTCCGTTATCAACTCTCATGGAATAATTTCCACGGAAATTGAAGTTGGAACCCTGTGAGAGTGTTCGAAATATGAAGGTATTCTAAATGATGTTTTGCTTTTGTTGCGGCATGCCAAAACCCTTGACCCACGGGCACGGTTGTTCAAAAATTCATGAATCATTACCTACAATATCCACAAAAATGATCATCGAAACCTCCCAAGAGTATATCAGCATTTCGATGTCTGGTCGGAAACACGTTTGCCGTTTAGCTGACAGTATAAATTACTTAGGGAACTTCGTCACTTCCGACGCTAAGTTCCTTTTGGCGCGAAAACCAACACCATATGCAACCTTTGTCACGCAACTGAAGTGTCACAGTGGATCCATAATTTTCGCCACCGATCGAACGCTCAAGCGTTTTGTAGCTATTTGTACTACTTTGCTGAGGCCTAAACTTGGAAAGTCACTTGGTATTTCTACACCAACATCTCAGCAGGTTCAAATGGATATTTTGGTGGAAAAGCGGGAAGAATTTCTGACTCTCGGGTAAGTAGATGTTGCTTTCGAAAAATCATGTCCGTGATTCACACAAAGTTCGTACAATTTGTGCAAAACCAAAACATTGTAAAAACTCACTTGGTGTTTCCGCCCAAAGCTCGAAATGCTGAAATACTCTCGGGAGGTTTCAATGATCATTTTACTGGATACTGAATGTATTAATTATTCATGAATGTTTGACTGCCGCGTATCGAATACTCTCACAGGGTTTCAACTTCAGTTTTTCCAAAAAATATTCTATGAGAGTTGACAACGGAGTAAGAGTATGAACTTTTTCTAAGTGTCGGAACATCGAGATTTTCTAGAATGTTCAAGCTCGAAAATTTCTTAAACCACAAAGCCAAAATTATAATTGAAATTGCTTGACATTTGTAAACCAAGATCTACAGTTTTAACATTTTCGCTTCGATCACTAATCTAGCCCATGTCACGCTCAGGTTAATTGCGTGTAAACCTGTTCTAGAGTTTACAGTTAGCTCTCA
>BLFK01000947.1:1720369-1727869 GCA_014634185.1 Astreopora myriophthalma | reverse complement strand
ATTATTTCTTAATTAATTACTATTAATTAGCTGAATGTCGTACTGAAAAGATTTTGGATAAAAACTTTAACGAATATTTACATGTACATGTGTACAAACTTGAGCTACAATGCTAGTTTTTCGCGAAAATAAAGAAAATGACATGAGTAAGTGAAAAATCAATATGAGCCTGGTCTATTTTTGTCTATTTTCCTAAGCTGATAAATAGTCCATAATTTTGTCTCTAACATCAGACGCAATTGGCGATACGTCTCCATTTAAACTTTGATCCATGTCATCTTTCGGAAACTGTTAAGTCGTGATTGACACTTAATTAGCTTTCTGTCACTTTGTTCACAATGGAGAGTTTTATAGTGGAATTTGATCCTGTCTTTTTGCAATCGATATTAGAACACGTTCTTTTACTTTGAGAGTAGTTTTTTCTTCAGAACAACATCGGGACTAGTGTACATCTGTGAGTACAGTGAAATAAACGGGTTTTGACTGGGATTACTGAGTGTTGAAAGTTACCACACGGAGGCAATTTTTGACACCTGGCACCTCCGACGGGACAAGTGAGCGACTAAATCTCGAACAAGAGAAAAGGATCCAAATCTTCAGGCTTAGGAAAACGCATCATGGAAGCCGCAAAACGGGAGTTACAAACGAAACTCACTCAGCTACAGATGACACGGGACAAGACGGAAACAGTCCTTACAAGTACAAACAGCAACCGCATCAAACGACACGTGCAGTCGTTACAAGCAATTGGAAACTCGACAGAAGAAGCGAGGCGAAAACTAGAAGAGATGAAAATTGAAGACGGCGAAGACGCGATTGCAATTACCGCATGGAGTGAAGAGATAGAGAACAAAATTGCAATGGTTGATGAAGATGTCGATAAACTGGCTGCATTCCTCACCGAGGCTGAACGAAGGGAGACAGAAAAGGCAAGACAAGAGCAACTCGAATTCGAGAAAGAGCTGATAGAGAGAAAATTCAGATACCACAAAGAGCTTGAAGAGAAAGATCAACAAGATTCCTTTTCCACGGAGAGTCAAAGCGCCAAACAAGCACAAGGTACTAGTACCGCCGCTAAACTTCCCAAGCTCTCTATTACAAAGTTCGATGGGACATACCTCGACTGGAATCGGTTTTGGGGCCAATTCACTGAGGCTATTGACAAAACTGGGATGGTCGCGATAACGAAATTTTCTTATCTCAAAGAATTTGTGGATCTCAAGGTGCGAAAAACTATCGACGGGCTCCCATTTACCGCGGAAGGGTACAATCGAGCGAAAAGTATCTTAATGGATCGTTATGGCAAGGAAAGCGAAATTGTGAAAGCTTATGTACAAAATATTCTTGATCTGCCCAGGATTAAAGGAACAAATCCACAAAAAATCCATCAGTTTTACGAACAACTGCGGTACAATGTACAATCACTGGAAACAATGGGAAAGCTGGGAGATGTCAGAGGAAATGTGGCGTTGACGATAGACAAGTTAGCTGGGATTCGCGGGGATTTGGTCCGAAACGACGACGATTGGCAAAACTGGGACTTTGTCAAACTTTGTGACGCATTGGGCTCCTGGATACGTCGAAATCCAGTAGAATCAAGTGAAGATCATCGAGATGAAACGCCACACTCGAAACGTGATCAGATAGCTCGGAGAAGTTATGCAACGCAACAAACACGTGGGTGCGTGTACTGTGAGGACCCCACGCACAGAGGTCTCGAGTGTCATCGCGTGACATCATTTGATGAAAGGAAAAACATCTTGGCGACAAAGAAGCTCTGTTTCAACTGCACCGGACCAAAACACCGAGCAATCGAGTGTAACAGCAAAATTTCTTGCCGTCATTGTGCCAAGAAACATCACACATCAATCTGTGATCATCAACAAGCACGTGAGCCGGGGATGACCACTTCACAAGTGGGAAATTCAGCCGTCATTCACCCCGTAGTAATCGTCAAGGTAGCAGGATACAAATTTCGGGCCCTTCTTGACAGCGGTGCAAGCCATTCATACGCATCATCAACTGTTGTGAATCTAACAAAAGCTGAACCCAAAGCTTCCGGAGTTCGTCAAATTGCAACGCTTGTGGGTGTCATGAGTCATGCAAGAGTACAAAGTGTCGATGCAGTCCGTGACAGATGAGTTTTCATTAGACGTGAATGTGACCAAAGTCGACAAACGGGAATTGCTCTCATTGGAAAACCCCAAGTATATGGAAGTCCTGGCCAAGTATACCCATCTGAGTGCTGCCTGTCCATCTCATCCTGGGAGCAAACGACTTTGCGAGAATACGTACCAGGGAGCGATTACGAGTTGGTCGCCGTGGAGATCCCATAGCTGAGTTCACACGCTTTGGGTGGACGCTGATGTCACCAGGTGCTGAGACCGATTTATCTCCAGTGTACCTTGCTGTGAACTCTGCTGCCGACTACGAGCGTCTGTGTGTTTTGGACGTACTTGGTCTTGCAGACAGTCCTACAGGTGATCAAGAAGACGTATACAGTGAGTTTAAGGAACAGTTGACGCGCTCCTCAGATGGCCGATATGAAACCGCACTACCTTGGAAAGGCGACCATCCTCCACTTCCTAACAATCAAAACGGCAGCCTTCTCCGATTGAATTCCTTGTTACGCAAACTTCGACGAACAGATATGCTAGCCCAGTATGATGCTGTTATCCGAGAGCAACTAGAAGAGGGTGTGGTCGAAAGAGCACCTTCTGAAGCGATGGGTAAAGAATTCTACTTGCCTCACCGAGCAGTAGTTCGAGAGAACGCTGAGACGACAAAAATCCGGGTGGTGTACGACGCCTCCGCTCACGCCCATAATGATGCACCATCTCTCAATGATTGTCTCCACGCTGGCCCACCGTTACAAAACCAGCTATGGAGCGTGTTAACTCGTAACCGATTTCACAGTGTGGCTGTCACAGGGGACATACGGAAAGCGTTTCTTCAGATAAGGATCCGCCAAGCTGAGCGAGACTCATTACGGTTTCATTGGATTAAAGACGTACATTCGAGCGAAGTGGAAATTCTGCGTTTCACCCGAGTGGTCTTCGGTTTGGCCCCGTCCCCGTTCTTGCTAAACGGAGTTATTCAGCAACACCTTGAACTATGGAGACCCCGCCTCCCAGAAAGTGTCAGTGAAGCATTAAAGAGCCTGTACGTAGATGATTTTATTTCAGGTGGACCCACCGTGACAGACGCAAAGAAGTTGAAACGTGAAACGGTTGAAGTTTTTGCTGACGCAAGGTTTGAACTCCACAAATGGCACTCAAATGTACCAGACCTAGAGACGACTTCCGGTGATGACGAACCCACGTTTGCCAAGCAGCAATTTGAAAACGAATTGAATCAGGGGAAGAGTAAACTCCTTGGACTCCCATGGGACAAAGTTCAGGATACGTTAAGCGTAGTCTTTCCTGCTGAAACAGCTGAGTTGACGAAGCGCGGAGTTCTTGCAAATTTGGCCAAAGTCTACGACCCACTTGGATTGGTGTCGCCCGTGATGCTGGAGGGAAAATTGATCTACAGAGAAATTTGCAACCAAAAACTCGCTTGGGATGCTCCGTTGCCAGACTTTTACGCGAATCGATGGAAAAACTGGGAACACAAATTGCCAAACAGCGTCACTCTGCCGCGCAGTTTGGCAACCTATCAGGAACCGATCAAAGAAGTAAAGTTACACGCCTTCGGGGATGCCAGTGGACATGGCGTGGGGGCTGCAATTTATGCTGTTGTTACGCAAGAATCTGGCGTTACACAAGGTCTGGTTGATGCCAAGTCTCGTCTTGCCAAACAAGGGCTGACCATTCCTCGTCTCGAACTGATATCGGGACACATGGCTGTCAACCTGGTGACAAACGTACACAAAGCATTGGAAGGGTTTCCGCTCACAACCGAGATCCAGTGCTGGTTGGATAGCACAGTGGCATTACACTGGTTGCGTGACCAAGGTGAATATTGTCAGTTCGTCACAAATCGCGTGCGAAAGATTCAAAGTCATCCAAACACTCAATGGCGTCACGTACCTTCTACTGAGAATCCTGCCGACCTCGGTAGCCGCGGTGGGAGTGTAACAGATGTACAGCTGTGGTGGAGAGGCCCGGAGTGGTTAGCAGATCTAACAAGCTGGCCAGAAGATATCGTGACGCAAGCGAGCCAACAAAGTGATGCAGAAAGGAAAGTTCAACGAGAGATCTTCGCAGCGGATATCAAAATTAGTGATGACCTTGACTGTGTCCTAGAGAAGTTTGACCTGCACAAAGCCCTCAGAGTTTGCGCATGGGTCTCACGTTTCATTCGCAACTGCCAGCACCCATCGGTGGATGTCCAAGGCCCCCTGTCGACACAGGAAATCACCGCATGCAGACTCTTCTGGATTAAACGAGCGCAACAACAGGCGATCAGTGACGGGCACTTCCAAGAAGACAAGTTACAGCTAAACCTGCAGAGAAACGCAGATGGGGTGTTGGAATGCCGGGGACACATTCAGGGAGAATACCCCATTTTCTTGCCGGATTCTGCCCTGTATACCTTCAAAGTAGTTCAGCGCGCCCATGTAACCACTTTGCACGGGGGAGTGGGACTTACAATGGCGAAGGTTCATGAAGTCCAATGGGTACCTCGCCTTCGCAAACTCACCAAACGAGTTCTTAGGAACTGTTGGGGCTGTAAAAGGTTTCAAGCCGTGGCTGCTCCTCACCCACCAGCCGGACCCCTGCCAAGGGACAGAACCGAAGGAGACGATCCCTTCAGCGTCATTGGAGTAGACTTCACCGGACCTGTAAAGTATCTACAGCGGAAATCTAAGAAGGAACAGAAGGCGTACATTGTGATATATTCTTGCAGCTTGACCCGTGCAGTATTCTTGGAATTGTTACCAAGCCTAGAAACGGGAGAATTTATCAAAAGCCTCAAACGCCTGATAGCGAGAAGAGGGAGGCCGACAAAGATTTATTCAGACAACGGGAGAACGTTCATCGCCGCAGCTAACTGGTTAAAAAAAGTACGCAAAGATGAAAGGCTTAACATCTTTCTCGGCACTCACGAAATAACCTGGCAGTTTAATTTGAGCCGCGCCCCCTGGTGGGGCGGACACTTCGAACGACTCATCGGGGTAATGAAGGGCGCCTTCTACAAGACAGTGGGACAAGGTCAACTATCCTGGGACGAGCTCAGTGAGGTGCTCCTGGACGTTGAGATAGTACTGAACAACTGCCCCCTCAGCTACGCAGAAGATGACATACAGCTACCCACGCTGACGCCGAACGCCCTGTTGTTCATCAAGTCCAACTTTTTGCCAGAACTGCAGCCGTATCATCTGAAAGAAAAGGACCTCAGGAAACGAGCGAAATTCCTTCAAAGGAGTAAAGATGCGATTTGGCGCCGTTGGTCCTCTGAATATTTACGAGCGCTACGAGAACGACACCGCCTGAAGCATGGAAATTCAAAGAACCCTCTGTCAGTAGGAGATGTGGTGATTTTGAAGTCAGAAGAACGAAACCGAAACTACTGGCCACTTGGGATCATAGAAAAGCTAATTGTGGGGCGTGATGGCGTAGTTCGTGCAGCTAAGGTGCGAACTCGGAAGACCGTCCTGGAGAGAGCCGTACAACATTTGTACCCCCTGGAATTGTCGTGAACCGAACATTTCATTTGTTGCGTTACTCGATTAATGTCGTTGTTGTTTTTTGTACTTTTCGTGAAAACTAGGTTTCCTCAAATATTACATATGCCTCGTAAACGAGCCATATGGGGGGAGTGTGTTTCGGAAACTGTTAAGTCGTGATTGACACTTAATTAGCTTTCTGTCACTTTGTTCACAATGAAGAGTTTTATAGTGGAATTTGATCCTGTCTTTTTGCAATCGATATTAGAACACGTTCTTTTACTTCGAGAGTAGTTTTTTCTTCAGAACAACATCGGGACTAGTGTACATCTGTGAGTACGGTGAAATAAACGGGTTTTGACTGGGATTACTGAGTGTTGAAAGTTACCACACGGAGGCAATTTTTGACATCATCGTCGTCATCTCCCAATATGTCTATGGGGCTAGGGTCTCCCACATTGATACAAATATTGTGAAGAACACAGCATGCCACGATCGTGATGGCCACTGTACTTGTCTTTTCTTCCATTGCCTTGTAAAGGCACCTCCACCGCCCTTTCAAGATTCCGTAGGCCTGTTCGATAACAACACGGGCTTGACTGAGAGCATGATTAAACCGCAGTTGTCGTTCACTTAACGTACGTGTTTGCTTAAAAGGCTTCATTAACCAAACAGATAAGGGATATGCTGAGTCTCCAACAAGCAAAGGTCTAATTTCGGAACCAGAAATTTGTTTTTTAGGCCCGTTCAGCCAGTTGCCTTGTTCAATTTCCCTGTGCAGATTGCTTAAACGAAGAACACGCGCATCGTGAATGCTACCAGGATAGCCTGCACTTACATCGAGAAATCGAAATGACGCGTCAGCAACACCTTGAATCGCAACAGAATAATCTTGCTTTCGGTTGAAGTAATCAATTCGCTCGTCCACAGGCACTGTCTTCAAAGCAATATGACAACCGTCAATAGCCCCTACTACTTGGGGAAATGGAGACTTGTTTGTAAACAATCTAATACTTTGTAGCACCTCTTGTTCGGTTTCTGGAAATTTGATGAATTCTTTAGCACGTTTAGCAATAGCATTGCAAAAATCCTGTTCTATCAACATGGCCGTGCACCGTCCAATACCGAATTGTAGTTCTGTAGATCGGTATGTGTCGCCGTTGCTAGCCGCCATAATGCTACCGCTACTCGCTTGTGCACTGGGATAGATTGCCGCAGTCTGGTGTCTTTCTTCGCCATCTCCGGACCAGCCACACGGACAATAAACGCAAAGGTACGTCTTGTAATTCGGAAGTTCTCCTTCCACCAATCTTCGACAAAAGACCCGTTTAGTAGGTTTTCGAACCAGAATTGGTTCCTTGGCCAAGACCAAGTATGTCTCGCTCGCCTGCTATTTAGCTGCATAAGTTGCAGTAAAATCATCCGTTTTCGCCTCACTTTCTTGAGGTGTTGTAGTATTAGCAGTTGCCGTAATCGAGATGCTTCTACTTGCTTCTCAAGAATTAAAAAGAAAAAGGCAATGACTATCAGAGCCACCGCTTTCTTGTTAATACCGACCATGTTTTAAAAATTGCGCGCATTAGCTTGTATTTCCCGCCAATTCGATTTTTGGCAGTGTTGACAGATTAACTTTGGTCATTTGAGCCAGTATAAACACTGCACTAATCTACTTAGGTTCAGTTAACTTGACCTCGGTCAATTTAAACTGCAGTAAACGTTTGAATGTAAACACGGCATAAGTCGTTTTATGAATCGCAGAGGCGCAGTGAGACAATTAAGGTGCGACCAAGGAACCAACTTCACTGGTGCGCGAAACGAGCTCAAAACAGCATTATCCGAGATGAATCAAGACCGCGTCCAAGAGTACTTGTTGAGTAATAAATCTGAGT
>BLFK01000947.1:1702515-1705015 GCA_014634185.1 Astreopora myriophthalma | reverse complement strand
GTTAATATTGAACATTCAACTCGCCGTTCCTTTCATAAAGTGGGAGAACCCCGTCGTCTTAAGGGTAAACCAAAACATCCTCTAAAGGTAAGTTTACATTTTCCATGAATGCTAACCCTAACCCTTGACCATTGTCGAGTCTCGTACCCAGTCCCAACACTACTCTTCCATTTCCTTATTTGGTGATTTTAGCGGCATTGTAGTGACTTTGGCTGTAAACAACTTTTGGAAAAAACAAATGGAAGATTTCGACATGATTTAATGAGGGTGTCTTTAACATGAGTCATAGATGGATGGCCAGGATGCAAACGTATTCATGAACGTTGCGAAGTGATAAAAATATGGTTTGCAGTCTTACCGTTCGTGGCAATTTTAGCAGCGAGTCGGTGACGCGACGGACTTGTAGAAATTTCTCTTACAGGAAATTAAATAGGGCGAAGTTTATAGAAAGAAAATTGTTGTATAACAATTATTATTACGCTTAAATTTATTATCATCGAGTTCTCCGTAATTTCGCTTTCTAAGTTTTGTGTATATTAATGGCTGCGACTGAATTACCCAACTTGATTTTAATACTACTGGAACACACTTTATATTGTTAGCTACGGTACAATTCACGTGCAATGTGTTTTATGCACAGGTTCATGTCTGGGCCGGAATTTCTACTCAAGGGGCGACGAACATCTGTATTTTGAAGGCAACATGGATAGCATCGCCTATCAAGACATCCTTTCTCGTTTCTTGTTGCCGTTTGTCCAGGACAAATATCCCGCAGGACACAGATTTTTGCAGGACAACGATCCGAAACATACAAGCCGATCGACAACGACTGAAAACTCACAGCGATAAGCATGCACATTGGAACGCGTTCCCTATATATAGCTTTCGAGAACGCGTTCCAGGTAGCTTCAAGAACGCGTTCCCTTTACTGTAGCTTTGATAAAAAGTGGAACGCATTAGCGTTCGCTAAGCGTTCCTTTTACGTTCTCGTAGCGTTCCTTAAGTGTTCCAGTTAGCGTTCCCCAAGCGTCCAATAACGCGTTCCCTGTTAGGTTACTTCTGTCCGGTACTGTAACCACCTGCCATTTTTACAAACTACCTTACATCGGTTTCTATTCATCTCATACCAGAAAGAAAATTTCATCTATTATCAGCAAGTATTGCAAGGATTTAAATGTTAAAGTAATTTTCTGGCATTGTGGTTATTTATGTAACTTTTCTACTTCAGTACCTTAAAGGGAAAATAGCAGGACCATTCGTATCCATAACAACAATCTTGATTGATGATATATACATGTAATAGATAAACAACTAAAGAAGATCTGACTGCAAATATCATTTCAAAAACTATAAGAATGCAAATGCATATTAATTATCCTGTGAATAGACATTTACAATTTGCAGATTTCCTTCAGAAACCGGATTGTTTCACATCATACATGTACACTGTGGTCCTCAAAAGCAAGCCCACATATTAATGTCTTGTTATTTAGGTACAATCATATGTTACAAATGTAAGGGTACACAAACCCAAAGATCCATTAAAGTACTTTTGTACCATCTTGGAAAGCCAAGAGGCAATGCCAGTACTACTTGTTGGACCTGGTGGTGCATAAGACATTATAGCTCCAAATTGAGCATGCATGTGAGAATCAAAAATAGCAAAAGCTTCAGTCTCCCAGATCAAAAGTGATACACTTTTAAAGCCAGAGATAAGGACAGCTACTTGCCGTTGATGATGGGTAGCTTGTGCTTGTATTGTCTGAACCAGAGGTGACAAGTCACCTGAGCGCAAGTCAAATCCAATTGGTTGATCATAACCAGCGATGTGTAGGTCATTTCCGCAGCCCTCAACAGCATCTTCAATGTCAAGGTTTCTGGCTTCCCCGGTCAAACAGAAGGTCATGGAGAGCATTACCCGCAAGCATTGAATCAACAAGAACATCAAACCACTGACTTGGTAAGGTGCTTAAGGTTAACTCTGGCAGGTCAAGTTTGACAAAATGATATCCAACAAGTGACGCTATTATTGTACAGGCATTGCTTCCCTGACGGCCACCAATAGATGACTGGCTGAGGTTTGCTGAAAGGCAAAGCTGCTTATTCATCTCTTGTATTCCCAAAGGATCATAAACCAGTCGCACAGAGTAAGATGTCCCTGATTCTGCAGTACTTGATGTGATCGATCCAGATACTAGGATGACATCATCACGATAGCCGCACTCCGAGTTGCTATTGGTAATAACCTCTCTACCAGTAATGACTCTTCCACGAAAAGATCCATAGTTGCTTGCAGAAAGGTTACCACCAGATGAGAATTTTAGAACACTGAAAATGGACTCAATGGCACTACCATTGATGCGCAGTGGACTGATAAAATAATTAGGATAAGCTGTTAGGAACCATTCACTGAATCCCAGGAAGCCATACACCATCAATCGCAAAAGGTCCCATGTCTTTGAAAAAAAGCAAAGTAGCATTAAATAAACAAAAGGTTTTA
>BLFK01000947.1:1696499-1701976 GCA_014634185.1 Astreopora myriophthalma | reverse complement strand
GTTGATACGTAGATGCCATTATTTGTTGTTTTCAAAATTCTCATGATGCAGATACGTTTTTTCAATACCTTAACAAATGCCATCCCAACATTAAGTTTAGAATGGAAACAGAAACAGATGGCAAATTGCCTTTTTTAGATGTATTATTATCCAAGCAGAGATCAAGTAACAATGAATGCCCTTGTATCACTTCTGTTTTTCGAAAAAAAGACTTACACTGGTCTACTTACAAATTATTTCAGTTTTACTCCCTTTCAGTACAAATTAGGGTTAATTAAAACTCTCATCGACAGGGCATATAAAATTAACAACACTACCCACTATTTTGAGACGTAATATGTTTCCCAGTTCGTTAATTGTTAATAAACATGATGTACAGTACCGGACAGAAGTAACCTAACTGAGAACGCTAAGCAGAAGGCGTTCCTTAAGCGTTCTACTTAGCGTTCCATTGGCGTTCCCTTAGAGTTCCCTAAGCGTTCCTGTTTACTGTAAAAATGAATTGCCACCTGTAGCGTTCCCTGGAACGCAACAGAGAACGTGTTACCTAATTCTCCTTTAGAACGCGTTCCTGCCAAGTGTACACTGTACAGCCTAGTGTGCTTGGAACGGCTTTGGCGTTTGGCTGTAATATGGGCAAACTCTCGCTTTACCTGAGACAACGCATTGTAAATTTGCACCAGCTCAGAAAGAATGTCAGTGAAATAGCCAGAAAAATAAGAGAAGAGGATAACATAAACGCGTCCAGGGCTGCAGTAAGTCTTTTCTTAACACTTTTTAAAGCAACAGCAACTCTGTACGACAAACCACGAACAGGACGAAACAAAAAACTTGTCATCTGACATTTTGATCTTATTGACGAAGAGATGCGAAGAAACGATGAACTTTCTTCCATCGAACTTTCTCGCATTTTGCTTGCACGTTGCGATATCGAAGTGTTGCCTCGAACAGTCAGGCGAGTGCGGTAGAAACTTGGCTGGACGTGGTGTGGGACAAAATATTGCCAATTGGTCAAAGATGTAAACAAGCCCAAGCGAATGGAACACTGTTTGAAAGTTTTATCCGACGGAGATGACTTCGCAGACGTCATATTTTCAGACGAATGCTCAGTTAATATTGAACGTTCAACTCGCCGTTCCTTTCATAAAGTGGGAGAACCTCGTCGTCTTAAGGATAAACCAAAACATCCTCTAAAGGTAAGTTTACATTTTCCGTGCATGCTAACCCTAACCCTTGACCATTGTTGAGTCTCGTACCCAGTCCCAACACTACTCTTCCATTTCCTTATTTGGTGATTTTAGCGGCATTGTAGTGACTTTGGCTGTAAACAACTTTTGGAAAAAACAAATGGAAGATTTCGACATGATTTAATGAGGGTGTCTTTAACATGAGTCATAGATGGATGGCCAGGATGCAAACGTATTGATGAACGTTGCGAAGTGATAAAAATATGGTTTGCAGTCTTACCGTTCGTGGCAATTTTAGCAGCGAGTCGGTGACGCGACGGACTTGTAGAAATTTCTCTTACAGGAAATTAAATAGGACGAAGTTTATAGAAAGAAAATTGTTGTATAACAATTATTATTACGCTTAAATTTATTATCATCAAGTTCTCTGTAATTTCGCTTTCTAAGTTTTGTGTATATTAATGGCTGTGACTGAATTACCCAACTTGATTTTAATACTACTGGAACACACTTTATATTGTTAGCTACAGTACAATTCACGTGCAATGTGTTTTACGCACAGGTTCATGTTCAAGACATCCTTTCTTGTTTCTTGTTGCCGTTTGTCCAGGACAAATATCCCGCAGGACACAGATTTATGCAGGACAACGATCCGAAACATACAAGCCGATCAACAACGACTGAAAACTCACAGCGATAAGCATGCACATTGGAACGCGTTCCCTATATATAGCTTTCGAGAACGCATTCCAGGTAGCTTCAACAACGCGTTCCCTTTACTGTAGCTTTGATAAAAAGTGGAACGCATTAGCGTTCGCTAAGCATTCCTTTTACGTTCTCGTAGCGTTCCTTAAGTGTTCCAGTTAGCGTTCCCCAAGCGTCCAATAACGCGTTCCCTGTTAGGTTACTTCTGTCCGGTACTGTAACCACCTGCCATTTTTACAAACTACCTTACATCGGTTTCTATTCATCTTATACCAGAAAGAAAATTTCATCTATTATCAGCAAGTATTGCAAGGATTTAAATGTTAAAGTAATTTTCTGGCATTGTGGTTGTTTATGTAACTTTTCTACTTCAGTACCTTAAAGGGAAAATAGCAGGACCATTCGTATCCATAACAACAATCTTGATTGATGATATATACATGTAATAGATTAACAACTAAAGAAGATCTGACTGCAAATATCACTTCAAAAACTATAAGAATGCAAATGCATATTAATTATCCTGTGAATAGACATTTACAATTTGCAGATTTCCTTCAGAAACCAGATTGTTTCACATCATACATGTACACTGTGGTCTTCAAAAGCAAGCCCACATATTAATGTCTTGTTATTTAGGTACAATCATATGTTACAAACGTAAGGGTACACAAACCCAAAGATCCATTAAAGTACTTTTGTACCATCTTGGAAAGCCAAGAGGCAATGCCAGTACTACTTGTTGGACCTGGTGGTGCATAAGACATTATAGCTCCAAATTGAGCATGCATGTGAGAATCAAAAAATAGCAAAAGCCCCAGTCTCCCAGATCAAAAGTGATACACTTTTAAAGCCAGAGATAAGGACAGCTACTTGCAGTTGATGATGGGTAGCTTGTGCTTATATTGTCTGAACCAGAGGTGACAAGTCACCTGAGCGCAAGTCAAATCCAATTGGTTGATCATAACTAGCAATGTGTAGGTCATTTCCACAGCTCTCAACAGCATCTTCAATGTCAAGGTTTCTGGCTTCCCCGTCAAACAGAAGGTCATGGAGAGCATTACCCGCAAGCATTGAATCAACAAGAACATCAAACCACTGACTTGGTAAGGTGCTTAAGGTTAACTCTGGCAGGTCAAGTTTGATAAAATGATATCCAACAAGTGACGCTATTATTGTACAGGCATTGCTTCCCTGACGGCCACCAACAGATGACTGGATAGGTTTGCTGAAAGACAAAGCTGCTTATTCATCTCTTGTATTCCAAAAGGATCATAAACCAGTCACACAGAGTAAGATGTCCCTGATTCTGCAGTACTTGATGTGATTGATCCAGATACTAGGATGACATCACGATAGCCGCGCTCCGAGTTGCTATTGGTAATAACCTCTCTACCAGTAATGACTCTTCCACGAAAAGATCCATAGTTGCTTGCAGAAAGGTTACCACCAGATGAGAATTTTAGAACACTGAAAATGGACTCAATGGCACTACCATTGATGCGCAGTGGACTGATAAAATAATTAGGATAAGCTGTTAGGAACCATTCACTGAATCCCAGGAAGCCATACACCATCAATCGCAAAAGGTCCCATGTCTTTGAAAAAAAGCAAAGTAGCATTAAATAAACAAAAGGTTTTAGATTGAAATACTTGTTATAGACTGTAGAATCTAACTTTGAAGTTTAGCAAAGCATAATATGCTGGTTTCTTTATAACATGCATCAAATAAGTTCTTTCTCACTTTACAAAACTGTACAGTTTGGGTTGAAAATTTAAAAAATGCTCTTTCGCTGGCCTTTCAATAACGGCTGTATGCTTACAGGGTAAGCAACTTGTTCTTCAAGAAGGCTAGACAAAGAAAGTATCATACACTGATTGATAAGACTAAGCACAACAGCTATAATAATAATCTTGTTGTCAATATGCAATAAAAATGTGAGTGTTTTACCTGCCATGCTAAGAACTTGCTTTGTCTAGCTTTCTTGCTGTTATCAGGATACTCTGAAGATAACAATAATGGGAAACATTCAAACAATTCCTTCTTACATGATTTGCTATTAGAATGTATATCACAACAATGTAGGTTGGGTACGTAAAGTCCTTATTCAAGCCAAGTGGCCCATCAGAGTCGCAGGTCATCTGGCTTTCCTTTCTGTGAAGCAACTCTAGAAGTATTTTCTACTCCCCTGTGGATGGGATGCTAGTCCATCGCAGGGTTACCCCCAGAAGTACCCATTTATACACCTCGGTGGAGAGGCACTGTGAGAGTAAAATGTCTTGCCAGAGAACACAAGGTAGTGCCCCAGCCAGAACTCAAACCCAGACCATTTGGTCCAGAGTCCAGCACACTAACCATTAGGCCACCGCACTTCCCTACAACAATGTACTGTAAACTAATTGCCATACCACACTATATGTAGTTGGAAGAAAATATAATCTGTATCAAGTGGACTCAACAAAGTGGGGTTTTCATGAAACAACTTAAATTTTTGTCTACTGTGCATTGCAGGGATTTTTCTTAAGAACCCCCCTGCCCTTTAACCCATATCCATTTGAAAATTTCAGTTTTCAGCCTTAGTGATTCCCACACACCCCTGTCCCAGGAATAACCAATCCCTCATATGGCTGGATTATGAATGTTTTTGAAATTACACACCCACATTGCAATGAATAAAATACTGCAACCAAAATTTATTCTTGTTGTGCTCTCACCAGTGTTCTGGTGACATGTGGACCAATCTTTAAAGAAGCAGAAGCCCTCCTTGATGTTTTCAAGAACTCGTTGATATTTGGGTGAAATAGTCATATGGCTCAGTATTCCCTTCTCAAGATGAGATGGCAAGCTTCCAAGTAGTTACACGTCATCTCCACCATTGGTGCATCCACAGGCAATGGAGGCTTTCTTGCATGTTCCTGGAGTGCACTGATCATGTACCGTTGCTTTGGGGACATCACACGATGATTTAAATTAACGAATGCAATAAACCAACATTTAACATACACAATATCACAGGGCGCGTACTCTTTTGGGCTTTTGAAATTGTATTACTTTCCATAACCTTTTCCATGACTTGTCAAAGTTATCCATGACCTGAATTTGACCATTTTCGTAGAAATTTAAAAAAAAAATCTTAATTTCCATTTAATTGTGTTTTATTTTGCAAGAAAAGAACTGCTTAGATTATTTATTTTGTACAATCAACGTTGTTTTCCATGACTCTCCCATCTAAATACAGCACACCTACCTGCATGATCTTTGCTGGAAGGACATTTAGGCGAGTCGAGCTGTCTCGGTGAACAAAGCTGTAACGCAGTCCGGGAACTCTTCTTGCCAAATTTTGTTCAACTCTTGTCTGGTCACGCACGTACTGATCAATAATAGGTTGCCAACCAAACTGGACACCATCGTTTTGGAAAGATTTAGTACCCCTTGCTCGTGAGCTATACAGGGCAGCAATATTGTTCTTGAGCTGTAAAGGAAATATTTGCTTGCAAATAGAAATTTTATGCTTCTTTATCCCATTGTGTACTTTTATTTCTTTGGGAGCCTGGGACTTGGGGTGGCACTCATTGGGATTGTAG
>BLFK01000947.1:1673810-1683810 GCA_014634185.1 Astreopora myriophthalma | reverse complement strand
TTTCTTTTCATAGCTTATGGCACCTTTTGAGGAGTTTTCCTAGCATGTACACGAGATTCCCTTTGGTTGGCCTTGCTTTTCTTAGTGTATTCGCAAGGTCTGCTTTCGTCAGGGTGACTATTTTCCACATACTTCTGCGATGTGTAATCTTATTCCTAATCTCGTTATGCCTTTGCCAATTCAAACGGCACATTTCTTTACTCGCGAGTAATCTCGCATTGTTTACTCGGTCGAGTTCAATTCTCTTAGTTGCCCGTTTGCCAGTTATTTGCACTTGTGGCACACGAGAGCTTCGAAGTATGTAATATTTCTACTGAACCTCAGGATTGTTTTAAGTGCAAGGATTGCAGTAATTTTATGGATATGAGAGCGACAGTGTGTGTCGGTTATTTTTCAGTATGAATCTGTTCACACTTTCCTTTACTGGTGCCGCTTCATTAAGCTACAGCAAAATAGTTGGGTAAATAAATGAATAACCTTCACTGCAACGGGGAAACCCAGTTTGAGCATACCAGTCGATTCTATCCAAAATGTTTTTCGGCCTGAGGCAAGAGGATGTAAGATTAGTCTGTTTATCGCACTGCACTCTCTTAGTAGGGTTCATGTTACACGGTGTTTTGTTTTCTCTATATGTTCGGTTAATACTTGTTTCCATTTTCCACACCTCGTGAGTTTTAGCTTAAAGGTCTGTACATTTGGCCGATTTTCAACATTGCTCTCCAGAAACGATATTTAACACACAGATAGATCTCATGGAGGGAAGTGTCATGAGCAAGTCCGCTGACCCTGAAGTGAACCTTATTTCGTGTAAAAAGTCACTGAAGTGTCCTTTGGTGCTATAGGTCACGTGATCAGATATCATGACGGTGTCCAAAATTCGTGATCATCGGATAAATGGTTGTGGAGGTACAGAGTTTGCGCATGTTCGTCACTTTGCCATACATTTCCTTAAATTTGAAACGAGTGTTGACAGTTGCGGTTTGAACGGAGGGCCAAGTTTTTTGGACAGAAGGTGTGCGTTTCCACTCGTTACCGAGTGCACTATTGACTTCATTCAATAATTGTTTTGGTAACTAGTGCGCATGATCCAAAGTTGGCGATTTTCTCATACGTTCTCTGTAAATTTTTGGCCGATTTTGAACTTTGCTCTCCAGACACGATTTTTCAGACATGTATATGTCATGGAGGCTAGTGTCATGAGCAAGTCGGTTGACCCTGAAGTGAGGCTTGTTTGGTGTAAAACATGAAGGACAGAAATGTCTGATAGGAAAAATATTCCTTGCCTTGGCACGGATTCAATGTTGTGGACCCGATGGTGTAGTGGATATCGTGCCTGGCTAGTACTGCCGAGAGACGTGGAGAGACGCAGGTTCTAATCCTCCTTGGAACACAAAGTTTTTTTTTCATTTCAGAGACGTGTGTGGAAAGCCACTCGTAAGTTACTTACACATTTCTATCATTTTTCCAAAATTTCATCCAGCTATTTTGGCCGATTTTCAACTTTGCTCTCTAGAAACGATGTTTCACAGACAGATAGATCTCATGGAGGGAAGTGTCGTGAGCAAGTCCGCTGACCCTGAAGTGACACTTGGTTCCTGTAAAACAGAAAACACACAAATGTGTGATAGCAAAAACTATTACTTGCATTGCCACGTACGCAACGTGGCGGACCCGATGGTGTAGTGGATATCATGTCTGACTAATACTGCAGAGATACGCAGGTTCAAGTCCTCGTCAGAACGCGAATTTTTTTTTTCAATTAACAGACGTGTGTCGAAAGCTAATCATAATTTACTTAGTCATTTCTATCATTATTTCAATATTTCACCTAGCTATTTTGGCCGATTTTCAATTTTGGTCTTCAGAAACGATATTTCACAGACAGATCTGATGGAGGGAAGTGTCATGAGCAAGTCGAGCAATCCTGAAGTGGGGCTTCTTTCGTCTAACTCACTTACATGTTTCTATCATTAATTCAATGTTTCACCAAGGAAGAAGCTGTAGACGAATCCTTTGCACTGTGATAACGTTTGCATGTGTACAGTATTCTGTGACAAGCTGGGGTCAATCAGTCCAATTTTGAGTTTGCGCCTATCCCAAGGAACTCACTAGTGGTTTTGGACAAACATCTTTGAAATGAAAGAAAGTCCTTCATATCTCAAGCAGGATTCGAACTCGGGTGTCTCCGTACTACTAGTCGGGCATGATATCCACTATACCATCGGGTCCTTGACGTTGGATATGTGGCATAGAAACGTTTACAAATGTACTGAAAGTAAATGAATGCATAGGGCGCAGTTTTGAGGATCCCACGGGATAACGTGTAACGAGGTTGGCAACAGTTTTCCTTGTTTATGATTGGCTTATCACAGGTGATTGACAGCTGAGGGCCAATACAACGGGCAACCTGGTAGGAGAAATTTACTCTTTTATTACTTGCGGGTAGAAAGAGACTTTCGAGAGTTATTTCGGACAACATTGTTATTCCAGTTATTAGTAGTTTTTCCAAAGTCCTTCTTTGCAGTGACCTTCAATTTACTATTATTCTGTGGAAAAGTGAGCTTTCGTTAAGGTAAGAACTCCTAGCTGTCACGTTTTCAAGAAGAGCAGACATTTCTTTGCAATTAATAGTCCAAGTGGCATTTTACGTGGTCTTGTCTTTGTAGTATTTCGTTGAAGCGCTTGTTTGCAATGTTGCATTGACCATTGCTTTACAGTGATATCAGAATTTTAATGTGAAGACGAGTTCTCATTGAAGTTTGTACATTTCAGATTGTGAAATCAGGACAAGGACGTCTTTTGCATTGTTGCCGTAGAAAGTGTTTTCAAACTTGACACCAAAGTTATCTCATTCTGGTAAGCAGAATAATTCTTGTGCATGGTGGTTGATAACAAAATTTCGACTACGAGGAGTGTCTTTCCTGTATTTGCATTTGGTGAAAGTTATTCCTGGCAGACATGATATTGACTCGTTTTTGTCGGAAAAGCGATTTTCAATTGTCGGACACCTATAAGCATGTTAATTACGGAAAACTAGCACTTTTGGTTGGACAATGTAATTTGCGCCAGTGTGCTGATCTCTGTCTCTTTTCTTTGCAGTCTTCCATTGATCTTCTCGCGAACCTTGTATCATCTAACAGTGAGTACCATAATACATAAAATTGGTGAAAACGTGCGTTGAGAGTTTTTTTGTGTCACATTGCTCAAAGACAAAAATGACTTTACGAATAGTGTTGATTGCGAAACAAAGGAAAGGATTACATCGTAAAATCGGAGCTTATTTGAACAATAAGAGAAAGCAAATGAGTTACAGTAACATTGCTGGCAGGTGTGATGTCTTTAGGCGACGGAAATACCGATATCCCGGACAAAAATGAGTCTAATCAAAGGTGAAACCATGAGAAGCGTACGTCCAAAGCAAAAATTTCATAGCTTAAAAATGTGCCAAAGGCTTAACTCTAGATTGAGGCCTTTTGTTTTACCATTTGGCTCTCAAAGCAAATGTTTTTTTTCTTTTTCTCGTTTTTGTTTTTCCTCAAACGTTAATGAGCGGCTTCGGTAATGAATAGATTCCATTGTCGGTTTCTTTACGTTTTGAGCTTAAGTGAGACAAAGGAACTCTCAACATCAATAGCGTATTGTTTCGTACTCTTGGTTGAAATCTATACCGGTGATGAAGATACAAAGTGTATTGACAGTGTAATCCGATGTCCCTAAGGTACTCATTGAAGAGAAGGAAAAAAGTCCTACAATAGTTTTTGGCAAGTTTATTCAATCAGACGAAACAATGGAGTGTGAAATTTTTTAAACAGAAGAGGCAGCACACGCTCACCGTCCCCCAAAAAGCACAACAAAGGAAAAATAAATAAAAGCTCAAGGTTCCTTAGACCGAAATGGTTCTCTCGTTTTTCAAACAGACTACACAATAGCGTGTGAAGTTTTTTCAACAGCAGAGGCGGCACGCGCTCGCCGCCCCCCTGAAAAAGAACAAGAAAGAAAAAAAAATGTGAAAGCTCAAGACTGAAAGACTGAAATGGCTCTCTTTTTTGAACTGGTTGAAGACGCAAACTTAAAGTGGAAAACATTATGCCTAAAATAAACTGTTTTGGACCAGTTAAACAATTTATAATTCAAACTGACAAGTTTATTCAATCAGACGAAACAATGGGGTGTGAAATTTTTTAAACAGAAGAGGTGGCACACGCTCGCCGTCCCCCAAAAAGCACAACAAAGGAAAAATAAATAAAAGCTCAAGGCTCCTTAGACTGAAATGGTTCTCTCGTTTTTTGAACCGGTTGAAAATGCAAAATTAAAGTGGAAGATTTTGTCTGAAATAAACTTTGAATAAGTGAATGATCATTGCAGTGCAGTTGCGAAAAGAATGCATGAAAAAATATCAGGCTTGAACGGGATTCAAATCCACGATGATCATTCACTTATTCATTCTTTCTTCCGCAGTTCAAAGGAAACACCTCAAACAATAAAAGCTGTAAGAGCCAATCACGATAAAGGATTTTCGATCCGAATGAGCTTCCTACCAACTATAAAAAGACGAAGAACGGTTGTGAGGTATCTGTTGACGTTTCTTGTGCCATCAAACCATACCTAGGAAGAATGAGTAAGCAAATTGCGCGAGTGAATTGGAGCCGTGGGAAGTATTCGGATGTTGTACGCTCAACCATTGTAGATCCGTCACCTCTTAAGCAAGGGCAAAAAGTTCGAGTCATCTGGGGAAGAGGAAAAAAGGAGTACGGTGCAACCATTACCTGCTACCCACTCATCGAAGAGATCGAGCATCCAGTTGATGAGCCCCAGCCATGTCAGACAAAAGCTAAACGTAAACTGGTAAGTACTTTCAGTCATTTCATTATTTCCTCTTGTCTGTTTTATCATCGACCAGTGAATAGCGTTATCGTTTTAATTCAATGATATCTCCTAATTTAGCTAAATTCATTGAACTTCGAACGCACTTATTAATCTTTGATTACTTCTAGTAATAAGTTAATGATTTTCGTGTTTAGATACCAGAAGCCACGTCTTCCACTGAACGCCGCAAGAAAACGAAAACAGACAAGCCCAAGCCAAAGGAAAAACCAAAAGGAGAGGTATGTTAAAGGAAATTGCTTGATGTTACATCAAACTGTCAATAGAAATTATCTCGTGGTTTAATATAAGCGGCTAGCAGGATAATTGTTTTCTTCTCTCTTTCTAAAAATAGTTTGTAATTGCTAAGCCTTGTTTAATTTAATTGGATTCAAAGTTGACGTTTTACAACTTCAATTAGCTTAATCGTGTTTTGAACAACCGGTGCCAGATATTTATATTTTTCACTAGGTTTTTGTAAGGACTGATTCGATTTTATAATGGTCTTAAAATGTGCAACCTGTCCATGTGAACGAATACGAGTGCGAGAATACTATGAACTCACAAGGTTTTCGACACTAAAGATTAGAGACTGCCAGCCACGTAAACAAAACAAGAAGCAACGTGTGAACAGTTTGCGTAATGGTGGATTTCCACTGGCGCGTAAATTTTATGTGCGTACAGGCATAAATTTAGCTGGCTTTACGAACGTAAATAAAACGAGAAACGAAGTGTGAATGGCTTGCATAAACATAAAAAGTTTAGCGCTGGTCAACTTTATATGTTTACACACGCGGCTCCTACATCGCCTCTTATTTTACTGATTTACGTACGCAAAGCCAGCTACATTTACTCCTGTACGCACATAAAATTCACGCGACAGTGGAAATCCACCTTAAACGTAAAAGGTTGAGCATTGTTCAACCTTTTACCTTTACGCATGCGGCTCATAGATCGCCTCTTATTTTACTTACGAACGTCAAGTCAGCTAAATTTATGCCAGTACGCACATAAAATTTATGCGCCAGTGGAAATCCAGCTTTACACAAACTGTTCAAACGTCGCTTCTTATTTTTCACATCCGTATGCATAACTTGCTCGTGCTCGGAAAGTTCAAAGCTGGTGTTTCTAATTATTATTCGCTAGGTTTTTTGTAACGATAGATTCGACTATGTTTGTGTCTTGAACGCAGGTTCTGGATGCCGCATCCCCCAGCAAGATTAATGAAAGTAACGAAGACACATCCGGTGACAGCTCGGACGGCGAAGATTTCCCGCTGGTGGCCTATAAACCAGTGAGAGAAAGTGAGAAGCCTGTGCAGGAGACACCTGAGGAAATGCCACACTTCCTAGAGTCAGAGGACGAGTCAGACAACGAGTCAGACAACTTAAATTTTGGAAGCCTGCTATCCAAAGCAATCAGAACTGTGGACAATTCGACGGCCATTGTAAGTTGTTGACTTTGTTCACTTTTAAGGTTGATTTCCACTGTCTCTTAAATTTTACGTGCTTACTTACGTAAATATAGCTGGTGTTACATACCGCGTAAAGAAAATAAGAAGCAACGTGTCAACAGCTGTTAAACTTTTTACGTTTATGCCCGCAGCTCATACACTACATCGCTTATTTCATTTACATATGTAAAGCCAGCTAAATTTACGTCCGAACGCATGTAAAATTTTCCCGGGTCTATTTGAGACCGTGCCCAGCCTCTGGGCATATAGCAACAGCGTAAAAGAACGTGAATTTAACTGGCTTTGTGCGCACACATGTAAAGAATTCACTGTTGAAATAGTCAGAATAAGGGACGTGGATTCTGAATAACTGAATATAGATGTAAAATGTTGACTGAAATTAAATGGCTTGAGGTTTTCAATCATAAAATCACAATCACAATCTCGTTCTTTCGTGAATCTGTGCTTAGGCTTTTTGAAACTCTCTTGGCTGTTCTGGCTTGATTCTGGTTGGAGATTTATTGAGCAGAGTCATTAAATCATAATTAATACGCAGTTATTTTTTATTTAGGTTAGCACTGGCAAGATTAGCGGCTCAAACAAGCACGACCAGACAGTGAACGAGCTTCAATTAGTAAGGACGATTCTAGAGCGGCTCGAGTGTTCGTATGCAAAACAGGAGGCCAAGCTGGACAGACTGCTGAGTCTAGTGACAACACAGTCCTTCCGAGCATCACAGTGTAGCACTACAGGAACACCAGAGCTGCCGTATACACCACCTGTGCTGTTCAGACAGGAACCCGCTGCAGACAAGAGTGAACTATATCGCACGCCTTGCATGACAGAACCTGACCGGGTGCCGGACGAGCTAATTCGACAAACTGACTTTGATTCCGCAAGTATGAAAGCTTTTATGGCTTACGTTCACTGAAATTTTCTTGACATCTGAAGCCCGATTAAGCTAATCCTGGATTAACGTGAATCACTAAAGATTCTTCCAAAAGAGTTTTGGCCCTCAGTTTTGACTTAGACTTTTGACTTACACTTTTCTTTACCTTTAGCTTGAAATTAGGCTTTGAAATCACTTTTAAAGAGCGAGATGAAAACCTCGTGTAGATTACCGTTAATTATCGGCTTTCAAACAGCTGGGCCCAGTCCTGTAACCTCATAAATTCGATATCCTCGCAATTTGACGAAATGCATTGTTCACCGGTGTTTTGTTTATTCTTGTTATCAGAGAGAATCAAAGTCCGAGGAGTTGAAGAGGTCCAGTTAGCGAAAGTGGACTTTGATTTCGCAAAGGCAGCGACGAAGCCAACCGTTATGGCCCTGCGGCTCGTCGACAAGCTGTTTTCAAAGGAGGTCCTTATGAATTCCACAGTTTATGGCACCAAGGACTTCGCTCCTCTTGATCACAGAATCATTACTGCAATCAAAGGTAAGCTAACAACATTAAATCTGTTTTCATCCTTGAATATTCAATTCAAACATTTGCAAATGTGTAATACCTCAATAACTTTAATGTAACTAGCCATACAAACATTTTTTTAATGTGATGTAATAAGGAAATGTGAAATAAAGTATTGTTATTAAGGAAGAGGTATTAAATTCGGTATGCTTCAGCCTGTGTATTATTTGCGTAATGCCCTGTGTAGCTGGCAGGATTATTTGCGTATTACCAAACTTGAGTACTCACCAAGAATTTTGTTTTGTTTCAGCGGAAGTGACAAGGAGCTTCGGCTACCAGTGCAGGGACAGAGAGGAACTTAACCGCATGTAGGAGTCATGTAAAATAAGCATCAGCAAACACTGCCAAAACTTGAGAAAAAATAGCGACAAACAAACTAGGCAACATTAATTCGTTAGCAACTGTGTGGGTATTTTTGCATGTAATCTAGGTAGATTTCAGTTTCGTTTTCTTTGTTTTTTGAAATGCAATGTAAACCTTAAATAAACCAGATGATGAATCAAGATTTGTTTCTTACATTTATTTACTTTTACAGTAGTCCCCTACGCAGCCGTTTTTAATGTCGTCACGCAACACGTGACGACACTAAAAACAGCACAGGCAGCCCAGGCTCAAAATGTGGTGTTACAACGGTTTGAATTTATAAATGTTTGTTTGGGAAGGCAACGGCTTTGCTGGAAAAGGTCAATTATTCTTGTATTTTGTGAATAAAATCTGCTCACCCTGTGCCATGTTGTATTCTTTGTTGCTTGCCAGCTTGTCAGGCCGATCTAACGCAATTTCGTCGAGTTATCGTTTTGTGGGTTTCCACTGCTAAAAAAAAGACAAGACTGGAAACTGATTTCCCGAGTGCCCGCCGCTCAAAGCTAATAAATCCACTGAAAATAACCCTGTCGACTCAATTCCTCCGTGGTTTGCGTGTTGACAAATCGTTGCTGCCTACCCCTGGTTGGGCTAATTACAGTTACCCAGCGTACTTTGCACAGTGCGAGTGTGCCGTTTTAGAAGTTGCAAGCGAAGAAATCTCGAAATAATAATAATGTATCGTAGCGAAGGCGTTGTGGACGGAATTGCGTAGAAGGTGAACTAACATGGAGCTTCAACATCTCTTCTGCGTTTCTTGTCTATGAAGGGGATCAAAACATTGCAAGCTTGGCCTTCAATCGGAGCTAGATTTCAACCAGAAATATGCATGCGTAATCAAGATCATGGAGTTTACAATCCCACTTGTTGTCATTACGATTCAGTCCTTGAAGGTTAGTCTTGTCTAAAAAACAAACGGGCAGTTACTCTATTGAAGCAGAGTGTGGGTTAAACCTCTCTAGTTCATTTTTGTAACGCTCTTCAGTCATGGTGTAAATAGATCAACAAAGCGCATTTAGTTCCGAGTTATAATGTACAGTGTATTTTTAACGACAGTTCACTGCTTCGAAAATTCAAAGAAACGAATGTTCATTTCTTCGAAATTTCGAAAGCAAGAAAAGTTCGTTACTTCGAAATTTCAAAAGAATTAGCATCATTTCACTGCATTTTCTTCGAAATATTGCATTGAGCGACGCGAAATACCGCGCGAAATTTCGCCGACATATCGTCGAAAATTCACGTGAACAATAGGTGAAATTCGTCAAAATTTGCTCATTACTTTTGCACAGTACTGTAGTATTTAGAAAAATTAGACCGTGCTAATCATTCTATTTCGTCATTGGACTACGTCACTAAGGAGTCATGTGAGATATGCGCACGCAGATCGAGTGTTCAGTTGCCCGCGTAGTTTTTTGAGTGTCGGTCGAAAGTTTACAAGCATGGCGAGAAACTTCGATTTGGATGAGATTCTACCGTCTGACGCGGACGAAACGGTTTTGTTGGATGACTATGGAGATCGAGACAACGAGGAAGACATGCCAAAAATGTTAAAGAATTTAAACCAAGTTCTAACGAAC
Source organism: Astreopora myriophthalma (assembly GCA_014634185.1). Classification (NCBI taxonomy): domain Eukaryota; kingdom Metazoa; phylum Cnidaria; class Anthozoa; order Scleractinia; family Acroporidae; genus Astreopora; species Astreopora myriophthalma. The sequence goes on along the minus strand of BLFK01000947.1, from coordinate 1,674,086 downwards.
ATGTCCGAATCCATGTTGTCTATGGAAAAATCGTTTAAGCGAATAAGGCGGGACGACCCGTCTGAAGCAGAGGAACCGGTAAAGAAACGACGCAAAAGCAGTACGGAACATGGAAAGGATGCTGAAAGCGATCTCAGTGACGGCGAAACGCTCCTTAAAACGACAGAACCCCGGGTCGACACGGCCACAGAGGGTGAAACTAGCGTCTCAGTTGCTCGACACGAGCATGACGCTTTGTTGACCGAAATCTCTCAAGATTTCGATCAAGACGAGGAC
>BLFK01000947.1:1654586-1668431 GCA_014634185.1 Astreopora myriophthalma | reverse complement strand
CCACTACTGCTAGTGACGAGGATGACTTGACTCCAGAACAAGAGCGCGTTTGTTTCCTTGTAGAGAGCTTCCTCACTCAGAGGGAAGATTTCTATAACAACATTCCTGAACCGCAGGATGCTTCGCGCGATGGTGAATCAGACGACAACGAGCATGACGAGTCCAACGTTCGAACATCACGGTCTGCAACAGGACATGATTGTCGCAAATTTATACTTATTCGGGGAAAACCAGGTACGGGCAAAACCTTCGCAGTCTTGCATGCCATTAGGAAGACGTTAGCATCTGACTACAGAGTTCTGTGCACCACTCCTACAGGCATGTTGTGCAGCGTATACAATGCCGCTATTTCGGAACCCACATTTGCTGCAAACACAATTCACAGTGCATTTAACTACCCAGTCAATTCGGAAGAACGACCTGAAATAAACTGGCACATAGGTGAGTGTGATCTCTTAGTCATAGACGAGTTGTCTATGGTGTCCTCTAAAATATTCAATCACATAGTTTCTACCTTACAGCAAGTACATGTTCGACTGGTTGTACTGTTGTGCGGAGATCAGCAACAGCAGCAACCGTTTGAGACTAGTCAAGGAAGAAGCTAACATGCACAAGGCGTTTTGCAAAATAAAGCGTTATACACAAACAGAGTGACTGTCGGTTTTTTGCAACAACACCGATGTATTGATCCCGTTTACCAGGAACTCTCGAACGTCTTGCGCCATTACAAACCTAGCCTTTACACTCCAAGACAACTGGAAGGTCAACGCATACTTTGCGCACTGGAACCTACCGAGGTTGACATCATGAACGTCCTTACGACTTATCCAGACGCCATGATCTTAACAGTGAGCCGACATACCAAAGCAAACCGTCAACGTGTTCACAGAGGATACTTTCAGAGGTTCAGCCTGTCATATTGTGCATGGATAATACCGCTTTAGTCGGGGGGACTGGCAGACCAAACATTTCTAACGCAACAAACAAGTCTAAGCTTAATCACAAGTCCCCCGATTCCCCTATTCATAAAAAAAACTACAGTGGAAGCCCGATATAACGATATCCCAAGGCAGCAGTGAAATTAGATTAAAAGGAACATGTACTTGTTTTACTACATATTGTTTCATTAAACTTGTAATGACCACCAAACGACTCACAAATGCAACGTTTCAAGCACGCCGCAATGTCCTTAAACAATTTGCAAAGCCTTAGACGCTATCAAGATTACACAACAAAGTCTGTGGTATCAATCGTAAAAGGAAAAACAAAACTCAAGCATTTTAAATTGCGACTGTAATCGTCTTTACCTTTTCCTGTTTGCGTGTTCATCGCCGACCACGTGCCACTGACACTGTTACGCATTTTTCATTTCATTTTGAAACATAGAGAGCAGATTTCCATTCAAGTTACAGGAAAACGAAGGAACGACGTCTACGTTTTATCACAAGAAGGAGTGAAAAATACTAAAACTGAATGACAAGGACGATAAAGAGGCATCATCGTAAACTAAAAGCTGATGACAGAAACGTTACATATTACTGTACTCGATTACCGTAATGTTATTGTATGAAATTCAATGTTTTGTTTAAAATGTATTTGTATACCGATACTGTACTATCATTATGTCGGAGAAGACTACGCTCTGTGCGCTAAAAAGTCATCGTTATAGCGGGAATATCATTATATCGAACATCGTTATATCCGGGTTCTGTCCCATACATTTTACTGTAACTTTTGAAACGCAACATAGCATTTTCATCGTTATACCGGCGATATCGTTATGTCGAGGATCGTTGTATCGGAGCTCCACTGTAGTTCAATGTCACAAAAAGGTCTGAGCCCACAGCCTTACGGAGGCTCGGGTCAGGCGGTAGGAACATGACGAATGTGAGAATTCTGCCTCCCAATGATAGGAAGAGCCGACATCGAAGGATCAAAAAGCAACAGAGCGCCCTGAGACCGCTTGGCTGCCACAAGCAGGGGGGGTGAAAGGGTAGGCAGGGGTAGGGTGGGTGGGATGAGCTGAAGGTAACAGTGTAAGTTCATCGTTCATCGTTTCGTTTGTCGTTCGTTTGTTTTGCTTTCAGGACAAAATGCCCTTCGGTGCTTTGTGTCCTTGTTTCAAGCACACAGAATGGCATCACACCGAGCATCGTGATCTTTGTGTAGCTTCCTTTTATGAGGAGAAGTACTGCATTCCTGATGCGAAAACATGGATCAAGAAAGCGCAAGATTTGTATGACTTGCCGAAGTCGTATTAGGGTGGAGGAAAAATGCCGAAAATTAACAGTTGAGGTGGGTAAATTTTCAAAAACTTCTGCTTGTTTTCACATCGATCGTAGTACAATTTATCACACCTGTGCAAGGATATGAAACTTGTCACAAATCCATGTTCTGCAGATCTATGAAAAAAAACTGCTATGAAGAAGCAAGCTTCAGTTGTATTTCTTGATGTAAATTGAATATGCTTTCCTTTTTCTTCAGGGAGACTTTCAAAAGGAGGAGGATAGCTTACCTTCGCAGCATGTTGAGCTCAAAACTGACCCCGCAATTGACTTGGTACCAGATATGCAAATGGTAAGCTACAGTGTAATTTATTTATTTATCTTTTTAATTTCAGGTTGCTTGAATTGAAAGATTTGCCTTCACTGATCTCTGAAGACTCCAGTTCACATGATGTGCAAGTGTTGTAAATTATAAACCAAAAATACGCCTGTTATTCCAGTGATAGCTAAATATATTGTTGTGCTGTATTATTTATGTTGGAGTGTACTTCTCCTGGAGGTCTGGCTGCCTAGAAAGCTTCCTTGACTTGTATACGCAAGTCTCACTGCAATTACTACACATGTTATGTTTATGCGTGGTATCTGTGTAACATGGTGCTATTATTGTTTATTGGAGGAGAAATATATAAATATATGAAAATGAGGGAAAGTGAAATGCTGTTGTTGCTAGCTCTCCATAACTTGTGTTTGTTCCTTTATTAACATTTGAGACTGAAGTGTTTATGATGCAACTCTTTCAGGTCAACACTGAATCAGATGTCACAGACAACAGCAAAGCTGCTACATCACATTCGTGTGCGTCGAGAGGAACACAAGAGCCTATTCTTCCATTGAGGCCTTACCAAGAAGCCCAAGATACAACCAAAAGGTCCATACGTTCGGAAATTATTGAGACAAAGACTGTGGCGAAGTTTGTAAACTTCGAACCTGGACCACCTTTAATGAAACTAATGGAGGACATTGTGCAAAGCAGAAATTGGCAGCAAACATTTAGCTGTTCATTGCTACAACAACCACTTCACGGAAATGAATTTCTTCAAACCTTAGCAAAGGAGTACAAGGCATGTAAGGACAAACAATCTACCAAACAAGTCAAGGACAATGATAAGTTACAGAAACAGAAACTTTTGATCAGCAATACAAAGGCACAAAGCAAAATTGCTATAATTGGAGATGCCCCCCCACCCCTGGGTGTAAACTCAAGGGTTGCAGCAGCCAAAAGGCTTGGCAGAATTCATCACTATGGGGATGAGGAACAAAGATTGCTATTAATTGTGGCCCATGACTACCCACACACTTTTCTGCAAAATTTGTTTCAATGTTCCCCAAATACTATCACGGTAGCAAGAGTCCATACTATCCTGTTTAGACGTGGTGTTCCAGCCAGTGAGTTTAAATTCAGCACGCAGCGAGTAAGTCCAAAAAGATTAGAAGAACTGACGGAATTTCTTAATCGTGATGACATTGCCAGAGCATCATCATGTCGTGGAGTCTTGGTTGATGGCAAAGAAACTGCTGTACGTTATTGGTAAGACTCCCTCAAGAACATTGTACAGCAATACCTTTTGGAAAACCCCAACGGTGTCAAGAGGACATTTATTTACACACACCTACCACAGAAATTTTGCATGAAAACCATGCTTGAGGGACTGTGTAATTTGTGTGTCGATTATGGTCATACAAACTCGAAAAAATGTTCCTCGTCATCAGAGTCATCAAACAGCGACGCCATATTCAATTCCGTTAAAAGCGATTTGAACTACAACGTAAAACTTGTCCTCGAAAATGACGCGTGACGGCGAAATTATGTATGAACGAATTCATCCGTACTGTGTGCTTTCCATGGTTGTTGGGGGTCTGGTAACGTATCAGACTGATTGTAGGAGAAATTAGCATTAGATCATAAGTGGTGATTTTGAACGTTGTGTGACGTAAACAGGATTTTTGCACAACAAAAACTTTACGTCAATTGACGTAAATAGGAACCAAAGGGTTGAACAAACTCAGCAAATTTGATGGAATAAGCTTAAGCTATAAATAATTGCTACTGCCATGATAACCTTTTTAAATTTAAAGCACAAAGATATACCAACATCAACTTTCTCCTCATAGCATCAATACTTTTAAAACAAAGAGAACAGGTTATGTGAATTAAATGACCTCCAAGGGGAAATTTCTTTAATCTTTCAACAAAATGTTCTATTGAATGTACATGTATAGAGATTAGTAAAAATGATTTCCATTTTAATACCAAGACTTAAAGGGTTAAACTGCTTAACCGGGGGCAGATAACATGGGCGAGCAAGAATCAAAATGCACGAGAAAAGTCTAGAAATCACTAGAAGAGCTCCTGGGACATCTTTTTGTATGGACCAGTTCCAGAAAAAAAAGGTGAAAAGGTTCGGGTTTTTTCGCTCACCAATCAAATTGCTGCCAAAAAACCTTAGTGTTTTCTGTCCACTCAGAGGGCAGCATGACCAAAACTCACTTCAGGTGTGCAATCATTTAACAATACAGCACTGTGCAAAAAGAATGCAAATGAATTTCCGTACTTTTCGCGACTTTTCAGTGCTTTTCGACGAAATTTAAAGAAGTTTCGAGTGAAACTATTTTTCGTACGAAGTTCAACGAATTTTCGAAAGGTCTACTGTTTTAATCAAAACGAGAATTCGGGCTGTTCTTCGCAAGACGGCATGAAAATTCGCGCGAAATATCGTTGAGAATAACAAACTTTCGAGAGAAAAAGTTCGCAGCATAGGGAAAAGTCGCACGAAAATTGGCTCTATAACCATGTCCAAAAACAGATATAAACATCCTTTTGTATTTAAAAATTCAAACTTACCCAGTTCATAAATTCTCCTGAGACTTCGTCGCTCACAGTGTGATGCAAATAGTTGCGTAAACATGGCAACCGTTGTTTATATCCACACATTCGAAGATCGATCCTCATTTACTCCTGAGCAATTATGCCTACTGTATCAAACTACACACGTACTCGAATTGAGTCTCTTTATCAACAAAATCTTCGTCCAGCAGAGATGTTTTAAGTTGTTAAAAGCAGAAGATTTGAAAGTCAGTTTCGCAACAGTCACGCATATAATCAGGAAACTGAAACTCACGGGATCCGCGAAGAAACGCACAAGTACTGGAAGACCCAGAAAGTTAAATTCTGAAGCCCGAGCGTTTATAAAAGATCAGATGCGGAAGGATGATGAAACAACCAGCCGCATGATCCAAATGAGGCTAGCCAGAGGCAGAGTCGTGGTGCATCCATCAACAGTGTGGAGATCCCAAAAACAGCAGGGTTGGACTCTTCAACGAACGAGATACTGTCAGCTGATTAGAGATGCGAACAAAGTCAAACAATTAGAGTTCGCCCAGCAAGTTTTAGAGACCAGAGATACTTTCGACAACGTCATTTTTACTGATGAATGCTGAGTCTCCCTTGAACAATTTCGCTGTACATGCTACAGGAAAGTCGGCAAACCTGCAAGAAGAAAACCTAAACCGAAGCACCCGCTGAAATTACACGTGTGGGCTGGAATAAGCAGACATGGTGGGACGAAGATTTGCATCTTTGAAGGAATCATGGCCGCTGACCTTTACTGCGATATCCTTAAAAGCCATCTGGTGCCATTCCTCAATGAACAGCTCCCAAATCACAGCTTCATGCAGGACAATGATCCTAAGCACACTTTACGAGCGGCCAAAGCTTTCTTTGAGGAGAATGGTATCAACTGGTGGCCAACCCCCCGGAGAGCCCAGATCTAAACCCAAATGAGAACCTCTGGCACGAGCTGAAATACTACCTGGAAACAAAGGTCAAGCCCCGGCCAAAACATGAACTGATCGACGGCATTACAAAGTTTTGGAGGAAGGTAGATGCAACGAAATAATCGGATTTTTGACGTAGAAATCCAAGTTGTGTTTACCGCCAAATTCACAGCTCGGATTTTGACAGTAGAAATCCGAGTTGTGAAGTTGGCGGTAAACACATGTAAAAATCCGAGTTGTGTTTACCGCCAAGTTCACAACTTGGATTTTGACATAGAAATCCGTAATGATTGTAATGATTGTAGCCGCTAAAACACTCTAAGCACACCGAAACGGCCACAGGTGAAATCTAACCCCACACGAAACTGATCACAGAAACGGGAACACAAATTAAGGTTCCGAATGCATGCCAGACTCCTAACTTTAATCACACTGTCCTGAGGTCACTGCACGAGGGCACACAATTTGCCCGTTGAACTCCAAGTCGCAAAATACACTACTGCACGACGACTGCACGGTGATTACACAATTACACGATGATCACACGGTTCCTAAAAGAAATACAAAGTAATAGAGGCTAAACTATACTTGCCAAAAAACACTGCATATAGTATCGACCAGCAGAATGGTACTTACGAAACACGCTTTGACCTGTACAACTTCGAACACGCTGAGAAAAACTTCGCACTAAACAAGGTCGCCCCTAAACATGGCGGCCATTTCACTCCATGTGTTTTCTCGCATGAATCGCGCCGGCCTGGGCACTAAACTAGTACGTGAAACTGCTGTACACGACTTAAGCAAACCGAAGCTTACAATGATGTCCTATATGAGCCACGGTAGAACATGGTTCATACAAACCTGAGACCTTTATTTTCAAGTACTTTTCAAGGACTTTTCAAGGACAAATCACATTTTTTCAAGGACTTTTTTTTCCCACTCAATTTGACATACCGGCTATATGTAATCAACCCCTCATGCAATTCAAATGACTTTACATGGGATGTCCTGCAAAGAAACGAGCAATACAAACAGGAATCTGCCATTAATGTGGTACAGGAAATCAAATCACAAACCTCAGAAAATGTTTTCATTATGTCTATTCTTTTAACTTTACTAGTTTGGAATTCAAGCTTGCATCTAAGTCATTTAGTTCTTGAATTTTGTCCTTTAACTATAAAAAATTGCGATAAAACAATTCTTTAAATCATTTTAAGATTTAAAAAATTTTCTAAATTTGCTAATCAGCTTTTCCAGTTTAATGGTCAACTTTATCAACAGACGGATGGTGTGGCTATGGGCTTGCCCCTTGGTCCTCTAATGGCCAATATCTTCATGTGTCATCTTGAAGAAAAGCTTACACGCGATGGCTTGATGCCCCAACTGTATAAGAGGTATGTCGATGATACCCTGGCTAGAATGCCTAGTGCTGATGTTGCTGTTGAGTTTCTTAGTACCCTGAATGGCCTACACCCCAGTCTGACATTCACGATGGAGCTTCCTGTGGATAACAAGATCCCTTTTATCGGCGTTGAAATCGTCAAGAACGGAACTAAACTTGAAACTCAAGTTTATAGAAAACCAGCAAACACTGGATTGCTCCTAACAGACCTCCATTTAAATTCGTACTTCTCTATTTAAATTCGTACTTTTGAATCTTATCACTTTTCACAGGACATCTTGCTTGTCAACCAATCAGAAGGGACAATTTTTGTTGTGGTTTCCTCAGCGGAATGATTCCGCCTTTCGACCAATCAGCAAAGTATTTAAAGATATCATATCAACCACAGACGGAACAGTCCGTAACTTAACCAATGAGAATAGGTGTTCTGATCTGTGTCAATTAACAGGTCCTCTGGCTGGTGTTTCTTAGTTTAAGCACTGCTGTAACCTACAAGAACTCATTATGATCTTTATATCGTACAATCGTGTTTTTGATTTGTTGAATTCCATCCATACCGCCAAATTTTCTTCGGCTTTGTTTTTTTAACCTCTTTTTTTGATTCGTTTAACTCGAATTGCAATTGCATCATCCCGTATAATTTATTTGCTCTGTGATGGTTCGAAGGAGCACTTAATTTATTCGATCGAATTCGATGTTGTTAAATGCATGCAAAGAGACTTACTCGTTATTTCATCAAAAACTCAGATATCATCTCGGGAATATTCCACTTTTCACCCGAAACATCCCTATAGTGATCCACTAAACACTGTTGCCATCTACAGTTACGGTATCTGCATATCTCGTGTACATATCAAGTGTAAATATCCGTTCAATCTGGAAAGGTCAATGGGCTCAAATGTCTAACAATTCCAAGTTTCCTCTAATTTTCAAACATTTGCTAAAATTTTAAGTTTCGTCTTCCCCCTTGTTTGTGTGTTTAATTGTTACCAACAATCATGTTCTGTGTAAATGAGGTACTCGTTAACTGTTGTATATTTTAATTGTGATTTACTCGGCGGAATCATTCCGCCTTTTGACCAATCAGCAAACGATTTAGAGATATCATATCAATCACAGACGAAACAGTCCGTAAGTTAACCAATGACAAGAGGCCTTTATGATCCATTTCAATTAACTGTTTGTTTTGTTTTTTTTTATGTTGAGCAAAGCTTCAACCTAACACTACGAGAAAACGGGGCACCGGTGAATTTGTTACCTCATCTGATAAAAGCCAGGACTTTACGATCTTTTCATACATCGTGTTTTCAATTTGTTCAATTCCATCTAGCCATCGAATTTTCGTCTTTTTTTTTTCAAACAAATTTCTCACTCAAATGATCTCAAATGGCAATTCATTTCGTTGGCTGGCATTGCCTGTTGTGTTCACGATATGTAACACAGTCCAAGAGAACATTTTCAGTTCTTCCAAGCAAACAGAGTTACATGATATGATACTCGATCAAACGGAGTGCTTTTCTCTTTCATTTCGACCATCACCCGAAACATCCCACTATTTAGCCAATAAAAACTTCCTCATTGACAGCTATTAACATACCGAGTGGAAATTTCCGCTCACCAGGTCAGGGAAGGTCAAACAACTCAAATGTCTAAAAATTACAAGTTTTACCAATTATTTGTGTTTCATTGTTTCCGACAACCCCGCATGAATACGCTGAGCCAAAAATTGTTATAAAAAGTATGCTTTAACTTACCGGAGTCACTTCTTCCTGCTTTTCGACCGCAAGCTTCTGCTCCTTTGAAGGAGACAGGCTTCTTTTGCGTTCATGTCATTCTTTCCCATCTCAAATGCATTTGCGAGCTGACTGCATTTCAACAGATACTGCAGTACGTAGTCCAGTAGGTTGCTGTTGGTTTGCCGTCCATCGAGTTCATTTGTGCTTAAAATACACGCATTGAAAGCCCTATATTGGGTCTTAACCGCTTGGGGCAATCTGATTTATCTTCACGGTGCAAAGATCGAGACTTTCCCAGTGACCTGGAAGGGCCCAGGGTGTGTTCTTGCAATCCGCGCTGGCGCGAAACGTATGACATAACAAATGTGCTCACAAAGCCATGTAACGTGATATTTTATTCACAGCCAGTTATAAACAACCCCGGTAGAGACCGCAAAATTTTGACTCTCCCCCTCGGAGCTCTCTGCCCTTTATTGAGGGCAGGAATAATCCGGAGCCTTTTTGCATTCCTTTTTCTGCGCCTCATTCGATCAAGTGAAGACACCTGAAGAAGCGAAATGCCAGAGTGGCTCTCTATTACTCATCTGTCTGAGGAGTAATTTCTAATTTTCGATTTCTTGAACAAGTGCAGGAGAGAAAGGCAACCGAGTTTCTGGCTTTTACCTCTTTTAAAACCTAAACTACGTACAAGATTTGCAATATTGCAGTGTTGATATGTGTCTCCAGTTGTCATATTTGAAGTGCAATTTTAAGTTTTTACAAAATTCCTACCCTATAAAAGGTTTTAAACGATAACCTCTGATTTGGCTAGTACTTCTTCCGTTAAGCGCTAAAATGTCATCCGGGCTCTACGCTTTCGCTTTCCCACGAGTCTCAGAATTTTTCTAGCTCTGAACTGAATTATTTTAGTATTTGGTTCAGAGACAACGAAGGTTATTGACTACAGTAGAAGCTTCATACTCGAAAATGTCTTAGGAATATCGATTTCATTTTGTTTGCCTTAAATTAATAACATTTTTAGAGTCTACATGTTTGTCTTTCAACGCAGTTGTTGATTTTTTTAAACGCAATGGGTAAAACAATATTGTTTGACACCAAAGAAACCTACAGGTCTGCATTCTTCGTTTGTCGTACACCAGTGTAAAGGACGCTTCCTAGAAGGCTATCGTACACACTGCACAAATTAAAGACAATTTCTTGACTAGTTGGAGTCTTTCAAAATTCGCTTGTCTTTTGTCTTCGTATTTCCTTGTTTTCCTTTTCTATGGACCCGCTTCGTTCCTTTGCCAGTTTGTTTTGCCTCCTTTACCAGTTTAACCTAAGAAAAAGTAGCACGGATTGGTTGTGTCATTTGATGGCCATGAGTGCGAAGAAAGTAAGATAAATCACGACAAATCCTTGTTTCACGGGCCTTGATCATCAAGATTTCCGCATTATGCGCTTGTCGTCATTTACAGGATCACATAGAGCTACACTCCACGGCGTTCCCTACAAGCTACCTGCCTAACGTGGTCATCCAAGTAAACCTAACGGAGAAATTTCCACTTACCGGTTGGATGTTTTCTTTCTTTTCTATCAGTTGAAGCAATTTATCATTTCTTTCAATGTACTCGTCATCATCTTCCTGTTGGTCAGGTTCAGGTTCGCTATACTTAAAGTCCATAAGGTCGAAAGTTTGCCCCGCCTTTTTGTAGTCGTCCGTGGTTAGGGAATCCCACAGTTTCACTTTGTTGTCCTCTTCTGCAACCATCTCTTCCCACCATTCACGCTCTTTTGCAGACATTCTTATTTTTAGTTTTTCAACTGACTCTTTCATGACCTTAACGGTGGCACATTTTTTTAAGTCTGGCTTCAAGACAGCCGGTTTTCCTGGGGGAATTTCCCTAAGTACAATGTATGGTCCCTCCTCTGGGTACCACTCCTTTCTTTGTGCCTTAGCCCAGGGTCTGTAAGTCATTTCGACTTCTCCGTTGTCATTTAACTTAAAACGGAAAGCATGAGGCTTACTGTGATGCTGGAATTTGGCTATATAGTCGCGTAGCCAGGACTTCACGTCATAGATGTTCTCCACGGTGCATGTCACTGGAGCTGGAGTGTACGCGCTTTGGATCACTCGAAGAAGATCATCCAGGGTTACAGCATTTGTCTTGGCCAAGGCGACAGAGATTCGGCTAGTGAATAGCTGTCCCCTTGGTTAAGTAGTTCTTTTCGGCGAATTCAATTCATGCAAATTTTTACACCGCGATATGTTGATAGAGAGTTATATGTTGATAGAGAGTTCATGGTTCCTGCGAGCAAAGAAAAAAAAATGGGCGACTGGAATTCAATATTTGTTCTGTTCACTGTGTTTCTGGTGGCGTGCAAGAGGGCAAATAACTCGGCTACACAAAGTTCTGCGATTCCGCACTATATATTTACAATTATTTTACGCTTAGTCTCATAGCAACAGTGCATGACTTGTAAAACCATTTTCGTTTACTTAGTTCAATAAAAACAAGAAAAATTGTTAAGCCGTATTTACAACGCCCAATACATTCTGTAGAAGACACTTTGTGAACTTGTTTTCCTAACGGCGACATTCACATCCTTCTAAGAATTTGGATAGGTTAACTACCAAATTCTTTTTCCGATCTCTTGAAACAAAAGGAATTTCAAAATATCTAAGTATCTCATTCAGCATAACCACACTGAAACTGTCTAGTTTCTCGTCTCGCGAGATGTCGCACAGGCAGTAGGAATCATAGCAGATTGGATGTCTAGGACTTAGCTGGGCGGCTACATTCTCCAGCACTCCATGTCTATCTTGCTCTTCTTCCTCTGCGCACACGTCCTCTATCTGCACCTCTTGGTTCCCCTGCCTTCTATGAGTGGCCGCCAGTCTCGAGAAGACTCTTGCACTTGACTCTTCATTAGCTAGTCTTTTCTTTCAAACATCCGCGAACCATCTGGTTTCCTCGATGTTCTCATGTCTGCAGCCACTTCTCCGGGATCTGCTTTGTTGCCAGTTCTCTCTCCGAGGTCGAATTTCGTGGTTAGGTACTGTTTAACCTCATCCGTAAACCACACAGCTTGGCCTCGCGGCTTGTTTAAAGCCCAGCCAAGCTGTAAGTCACTACAAGAACCAGAAGCTTCATTTTTGTCACGTTGCTGATCACAATGTGCCACTAGTGCGTGACCGGTTTCCTCGTCAACAGTAAGGAATTTTTCGGCCCAGTCTCTTCTGAGTTTGTCGTACACCGCTTCGGGACCCCTGAGTACTTGGCGGTGTTCGCCAACATCAAGATGACTCTCAAGCTCACTGAATTTCTTGAACACCATCTGACATCCAGGCTCAGAGCAAAAGAAGAGACCGCTGCTTTGTTCGTCATCACTTGACGTAGTCTTACGGATTCGAACCTCCTTGACTGAGAAAAACTCTACATCTACAACAAGATTTGTTGAACCTTGGGGCTTTACGATGATATCTTGGTAGGGAATTACTTTACCTTTCCCTACGCCATAAGCTCTCCACACCCGAATTCCGCTTAATTCAAATTTAAAGTTATGATACCTACTGAAACCATCCACTTTATTTACCCTGAGTGTTTTTTGAGTTTCATTCACCAAGCAAACGCAGGCAATTGCGCCTCGAACAGGACGTTCGGAAAGCGCTGCACACATGTCCTTTGCAGAAAGAACGTCGTTTCCCTCACTGCAATCTCGTCGGATCACTGATTTCATCGGACAAAGGATCCTATCGCACACATCTTTTCCATACTGTGGCTCAGAAAAGTCATACTGCATGACAGTAAGACCAACTCGTTTCCCAGCATCCCTTACGGCCGCCAAGAGGAAGTTGTTGTGGTAACAGCCTGCTTCCTCACTCCTTAGACTCACTCGAGTAATCTGGGGGTGATCCTTTTTCACAACCTCCAGTGTGTTTTCAATGATTGAGCAGACTGCATACCAGTCCTGCTGGCACGAATCAAAGATATGCGCATACGATTTCAGCTCAACCTTCCCAGTGCTAGCATTCTTAGTTATGACCGTGGATATGTGCCAGCTAAGGCCTTGTTTTCCAAGCCAATCGGATTGCTTCTCACGATATCTAATTTGAAGAAATTTCATGGCCCAGTTCATTATTAGAATAGCTGATGTGTCGTCGGCCGATCTAACTGCATCTTGTTTGGCCTCTTCCTGGTTTATCGAACGAGTAATGTGCGCTTTCCACGACAAGATGTCTGACTTTGCGCGGTCAAAGTCATATAGCAGACCTTCTCGTTGTTCTGAACTGTAAGGTGTCCAGGATGATCCTTCGATCCCCAACCTGACTTCCTGAAGTGCATTCTTCATCCCTTGGCAGTCATCGCAACTCAATACGTGTTCGTGTGAACAAGGTTGCTGGAAGTCGGCTTCGACAGGATCACTAAGTGCAAAATGTCAACAGTGGTCAGCGCAGGTAGAATCATGTGCCTGGCAATGCACACGGAAGTCAGTCTTGAGATAGCGTTTTGCATCTCTGAACTTTCTACGAACATCAAGACACCACTGTTTCTCCATTCCTCCTTTCCCAAGAGTTTCAACCAGTGTCCCAAGAGTCTGAAATCCTGCCACGCCATCAGCTGCAGTATTGTCCGAGCCCTGCAGGGACTTACGCTGACATGCCTCT
>BLFK01000947.1:1634140-1642882 GCA_014634185.1 Astreopora myriophthalma | reverse complement strand
AAAACATTTGTCGTTATCTCAAATCTTAAAAGAGCTTTTCAAAGGAGTATTAGAAATTGCATTTTGGTTTTAAAGGCCGGGTTGGCTTATTGTCCCCGCGGGTTGCGTTTCGGTTAGTGTCTTTCAGTATTAAATTGACGTTTGGTGAAGTGGAAATAAATCTCCGTTACAGAAAAGGGTTACCTACAACCCTTTCGAGTATCAAGTTTTGGGAATCTGCCAAGAAGTTACCGTCCACTTTTCCAAGAGGAATCATGTCAAATCAGTTAATATCGGTAAGGCGGGTTTGTTTTCCCTACAAATATCCTGCAATGATCCCAGGATTGTTTATAACACGATTCACAAGTTGAACAGTTTGAGGTTCATGAATTTTTATCATCACGCATGCAGCTTACTTTCACAGACGATCAAGTGGCTTCCTTCTTGGAGGAAATGGGGGCCTATTTGGAAGGGCACTTGGCCCAATTGGATGCTGTAAGTAGAATTCTCTTGTGCGAATAGAATTTGAAATGATAGTACAATACTTCACGCGTTTTGGGTGAAGTCTTTTTCTGAAATGCATCAGACTTTTAAGATAACGCTCTATTCTTAGTAATCTGTGTACAATCTATGGCCTAAAGCTTTTCCATTTTGTACCCAGGCCAGACCAGAGATGGATCACCTTATGAGATGGTTTGTAGTGAAAAAGCCAATTTTTCCCTCACAAGTGTCCTTTCGGCCATTTTGTTATTGCGACTTACTGAGTGGAACTTCTTTACTTTTAAGGGACCGCATGATGCTCATGGCGTTAAATTTTGTAAGAGAGGAGCCAACAGTACCGGACATACTGAATGTCCATATAATTGGCCAATCACAGGCCAAGTTTTATTGTGATCGGTTGGAGTTTTCATGCACACGCAATCGCCACGCAATCATTCTTCACTAAGTCACAATGGCGAGTGCTAGCAAGAGAGCTCGAGCATCGAGGAAAGCTTCCAAAAATGATTCTACGGTTAATTACGAGGGGGACAGCGATGCACAAGGGATGTCCAGTGGCAAAGAAAGTCAGCTGATTTTTTACTTGGCAGTGAGAGCGAAAACGGGAGGTAA
The DNA here is from genome assembly GCA_014634185.1 of Astreopora myriophthalma. NCBI lineage: Eukaryota > Metazoa > Cnidaria > Anthozoa > Scleractinia > Acroporidae > Astreopora > Astreopora myriophthalma. The sequence continues at coordinate 1,641,793 of BLFK01000947.1, read as the reverse complement.
GCGAGTGCAAAAACTTTCACATACGCGAGGCCACGCAGTTCACACGCACAACATCTGTTCATGAATTGCAGGTAAATATAACTTGTGTACCCCGGTTTTGCTTGAATTTTACTGTATTTCATCAAATTAGCGTGTTTAGTGAACATTTGGAAGAAAATAGCTCAGTAATTTTGGACAGAAATCTCGTTTTGGCGGTTCGCTAGTCAACGGATCGATGTAGCGTTGGTCCGTGGGTCACATGTTGAAGTCTCGGGTTTCAACGATCATGTTTCGTTGCTATGGAAATATTTTCGTGCGCGTCGTACGAATTTGTTTTCGCTTTGATTTCTTTTCAGTCGAAATTTCGCTAGGTCTTCGTATTTTACGCATTGAAGGACTTTGCAGAACATAATGCTAAATTACACTCGTGTTTTATGTATTTTCTAGTGATGAAGAATTCAGACTCCAGCTCACTGGATCCAGTGAAGAAGAAGAAGAAGAAGAAGGAAGTTGTGGGCCCTGAGATGATGAAGCTGGGGTAGTTGGTCCTCCAGGTAGGTTTACATGTACTGAGGTTATTGAAGTCTTGATTATACATTTCTGTAACTTCAAGGTTGTTCTGCATTTCTTATCATTTATTTATTCAAGGGTCAAATAATAACTATTGTGTTATTTCTTTGTCCAGCTCCCCCACCTGCTGCTGCTGTGCCAGGGCCCAGTCAAGATGTTCCAGCTGCTGGTCCACGTGAGTATAATTTGATAATTTTGTTTCATTTTTGGACAAATAATTTTCTTTGGTAGTATGTTTACATTCTGTGATGATGTGTGATTCAATAATTGTGCAATATTATTGTTGTTATTATTATTATTATTATTATTATTATTATTTTCGTCGTCATCATCATAAATTTGATTATGTTGTTTTATTTTTTTGTGTAGGTCCTATGGCTGCTGCAGCATTTTACGGTGATGCAGCAGCAAGACCTCGTCCTAGGGCTCATCCAGGTAAGTATCATGTCATTTTTCATGATACTTGTTTATGTACCATTCAGATATCCAATTTCATTTATTTCTATTTTACTTATAGGTCCGCGTGCACCTGCTACTGCCCCACGTGGTCGTGGTAGGAGAGGTCGGGCAGGAGCGGGTGGCCGTGGGCGGGGAAGGGTCCGTGGACGTCGTGGACATGGAGTGGCAGCCCCAGTGGATGACGGCTCCAAGTCATATGATGACCCTGACGTTGGGAATCAGCAGCCACCTTTCAGCCCATCGCGTCCCCCTGGTGTCCACCTTGACCGGCCTTTGCTTAGAAACACCATGGTAAAGGCCGTTGAATCTTTTCATTTATTTTTTACTTTCGATATGATTTTGGCCATTGTTAATCACACTAATAGTTATGCGTACGAACACATGATGGAAGGTACGCATGAGTCCTATACCGAGTCAGATGGAAGCTGGAAAGAGGTCACCTCTGATGAGATCAAAAGGTTGATTGCTTTACTCATCTATTTTGGTCTCGTCAAAGTTGGCGCCAGCGTAGACAGGTACTGGAGTACCAAGTCCCTTTACCACGGCTTGTGGGCTAGGTCAATTATGGCAAGAACTAGGTATAGGGCCCTTATGGCCATGTTACATGTGGTAGACCCTGCAACAGAAACCCCTGGGGATAAATTGCGAAAGATAGGTCCCTTTTTAAATTCTTTCAAAGAGAAATGCCTGGCTTTATGTCAGCCTTCCATCATGTGTCCAGAAATATTTGTGTAAATAGAAATGTCGTGAAATTATGCATTTTATCACGTGACAAGAAAGAGTTAAGGGACCGCATGATGCTCATGGCGTTAAATTTTATAAGAGAAGAGCCCACAGTACCGGACATACTGAATGCCAATCAGGCATCCACGAATATCTCCGAGAAAACGTCTGAACCGCCAACTAGTACCACAGGTAGATTTCAATTTTACTGCTTGTGTCTACCCTCGAGCGAAAACACATTGTAGACGCCACAAGTCACTAAAAATATTTTTTGGTTTCATTAGAAATCCACAATGCGCTGAATGTTTCCCTTCTTTTTCTGACAGATGCAGACAAGGTATAACTGCAAAGGAATGAAAGACCATCAAGGGAATGTTGAACGGGCTTGTAATGATACACGTCTTAAATAAAGTTTTGACCTTACTACTCTCTAGGCTCATCGTTGTCATCGACTTTATCACACCCTCAAGGTATCACACTTCAACTTTCTCTTTCCAACTTAAGGTCTACTTTGTCTGTTTATATGGCTGGTATAACCGAACCCAACATTGTCAAATATCTGATTTCAAGAGCTTCTGTCTCTCTGTTCACTTGGTTCTTTCCCTGACGAAAACCTTGCGAGCAGCTAGCGCTTTCAACGAAAACAGAAACATATTTTCGAGATGCGCTATACTATATAAACAATCCTCAAGATTCCAACCGCTTTAAGATCTTTCACTATCACGACAAACAGCTGCACCAAAGTAACGGAAAGTCGTAACGGAGGTAATTTCGGAATGTTATTTCAAGCTATTCTGCAGCACTACTACGGTGTATCACCTTACATTGTTGTAAACTGTTGTTCTAGATTTCCCGAATTTCATGTTATTGTTCCCCGCTATGCCACCTAAAACACGCGCTGAAATCCAAAGAGCGTACCGAAAGAGAAAGAAAGAAAGGGAAGGTTTTAAAAAGAAACCTCCAAAAGCAAGAAAAGAAATTCAGCGTGCCTATAGAATTAGGAAGAAGCTAAAGGACAAAGAAAAATACCTGCAAGAAGAAAGGGATAGGAAAAGGCAAGCATACATTCCGACTTCGCTTCTTTCCACTGATGAGCAAAACCAAAGAAGGTCAGAAGGCAGGATGAAGGCAAAGCGATTCCGAGACAAAACACAGGAAAATGTTGTCTCAAAAACGTTCACTGTTGCAAGGCTGCCTCAGAAAATGATAAAAGAGGATAATTCACAAGAACAGTCTAATATAGAATGTTCGTTTTCTTCTGATGAAGACACGGACTTAGCTGCGGACACCTGTTTTTCGGTGAATATAGACAGAATTGTTAGTTCTCTATAGATAGCCTTACAAGATGTTTTTTTTTTAATCTAGTACGCTAGCTTATCACAGAAAGAAGCGAATGAATCCAGAAGGTTTATCTTTAGAAAATCGCTCTTGCTTCTGGGAGATTGCTGTTGAAAACTGTATTTAAATATATTTGTGTAAGAAAGTTGTTTTTTAGCTAAGAACAAATAAACAAAGGGCAATACATTAACAGCAAACTGTTTTCCCTTATGACTTTCTTTTTTTCCAATCTTTGAGAACTGCAAGACGACTATATTGAAGTCTGTCAATTGATGGACTATTTTTGCAATGACTGTAACGTTATTCGTAGTTTCAAGCACAACTGTAACTAGCTGTCAACTTGAAACTCGAAAGCGTACACGGCAAAACAAGTTTATTGGGGGGGGCAAAGGGGCCAGCGCAGCACATGCAGCAGTACATTTCTCACCAGTCTAGCCATTTTTGAAGTGCCCGGGTCGTGGGTCTCTCCATCTCGCCTTCTCGTTGGAGAATGGTTGCCATCTTACGTAATTGGTGAACGAGGGGCACTCCGTAGTCAGGCGCCATTTGTCTGTGGATGTACTTGACCGCATATAACAGGGCACTAGCGTGATTGGAAATGGTGGCTGAAGACAGGTTTCTCTCCTCCTGTGGAAAAGTTAGCATAGTTAGAACCACTGCATTTGAGCATGCATATAATAACAGCCATTCTGAATGAGCCGGTTCCATGTGTGACCCGTTGAACTGAGAATTGGTGTGCGCGTTCGTGGCTTGCATCAGTTTGAGCCGCGACTTCTATCACTTCATTTGCTCGCGTGTATTTGCAAGTCATTCAAGGAGAATAGTGCGCGTCCAGTGCAAGCAACAATTCACTCATCCTTAAGTAATCCAGATAGCCCTTACATAAACTGTTTAGGCCTTATGGCCCAATACCAGGGGAAGTAACTTTCCCTGATGCTTTGCAGATGGACCCAAAGATGTTGCGAAATACTACAGCCATTATCATCCGAGGGTCACAGAACTTAAGAGGTCAGGAAGGTTGCGCAAGAACAGGATGAGACCTAAAGTTTCCAGTACTAGTTATTTCAAATATTCTTTCTTCAAAACACTATATGAATGATTGGATCACTTTACCAGGAGAAACCGTACACTCACCTAGCTTTCAATCTTTTAGAAACTGTTCCTTAAATCATTTAATTTGAAATAACAGATTTTTGCAATTACATTTAATCTCCGGTTTTAAAATATCTCTGTATCTGAAATATTATTTATTATTTTATTTATTAATATTAATATTATCATAATTTTGGAGGGCAGTCATAGAACAGGAATTAAGTTTCCTCCCATCCTGTGGACTTGTACGTTTAGGAATTGTGATTAAATGTAAACGGTAGAGTCAAGGAAAACCTTGCTGTAAAATAGGAATTTGCGCTATCGTATGCACTAAAAAAAAGAAAAGGGCAAACCTACGTTTGAAATGGAATTTTTCCGCAGGAATGCTTAAAAAGGAGGGGTGAATATTTCGCAAGAATAATGACGGCTCAATGTGTTCGTATAATGACGTAAGAATAACGCCCGTGCGTAACCAGGTAACCAAACAACCAAGCAATTATTTAAAGAGCATAGGAGGATCCCATACCCATTTTCAGCTAGCCAGGCCTACTTTCAGTTTCTGTTTCAAGTTCTTCGTAAGATCGTTTTAAAATGTCTGAACTCTACAAGCCTCCGTTTTGCGATATAGCACCCAAGAGGGCAGAGACCAGGTCAGCTCCCGCAACAAGCACTTTGTTGACGGACAGCTTTATGGATTTGGCGAGGTCAATAAGAGCCTTTATTTATGGCCATATGAAGGTGCCACAAGAATCGTGCGAAGTGCCCGAAGTAGGCGTCGACAAACGCTTGGACAAAGAGCTGCGCGAGTATTTGCAGCGCACGAAAAATATGAACAAAAACAACGTAAGTGTACATGATATGGTTTCACACATTCTTAGTTTTCAATCACTGCCATTTTTTAAATATATAATTTGCCTTTTTTTCTATTCACTAAAGGACTTCAGAAAAGAAAGATACGTGGCTAGATTTTCGAGAGAAAGTTGGAAATTAGTTTTGGGTTTGGAGCAAACCCATAACGTCAATACATACTTCTTCAAGTGGCTAACGGCAAAAACGACCGAGGACGAAGTATTGACGTCACTGAAGGATTTGGAGACAGGACGGAAAAAAATAACGGACTTGATAAAACACACAACGGTGATTACTCTAAAAGATATATTTAACTTCACAATATCAAAACTGGTGCTCTGACGCCGGCTGCATTCATGGTTGCCACAGCCACAGGATCTTGAAATTCCCTGACTTTTCCCTGACAAATATAAAATTTCCCTGACCAACTAAATTAAAAAAATCACAAATTAGTCCTGGTAATGGCCTCCAACCTCCCCTCACAGCCAACCTCTCCACACATTTATTTATGCTTTCAGAAAGTCACATGCAGTGTACATGGATTGATAGTTTCTTAACCCTTTCCTGCCCAAGGGCTCCCCCAGTGACGAGTAAAGTCAACTGGTGCTAGACAGAGTAAAATCTATAAGTGGCACTCTTGGGCATTAAAGGGTTAAGATAACATGGAGAAAGATTGATTTTCTTGGAAACCCCAAATCAGCTTGTCATTTAATTTCTACCAATCCAATGCATTTCATGTCTGTAAAATGTACCCAAAAATTGGACATGCTAGAAAACAATGTGTATGATTTCATTCACAAACCAAGCATTACGAGCCTGCATTACAATGACAAACAGTATGATTATCAGGAATCTAGCAATTGTGCTAGACAGCAAACATGAGTAATATCAATTTCACTTTTCCCTGACTTCTCTCAAAGACTTAAACTTTCCCTGACTTGAAATGAAATTCCCTGACTTTTCCCTGACCTTGAAGAATTTTTTTTTTCCCTGACCATTTCCTGACCTGTGGCAACCATGTGCATTGGATTTAAGAGGTTTTCCTTACAACCCACACTTCTTGTTTGGTTCTTGTTAGGATCCCACTGAAACTACGGACGGAGCAGAGAAAGACAGGGAAAGGTGGATAAACGAGAAGAGAGAGCTTGTAAGTTGTCGGAACGGCACACTAGCTTATATAGCTGTACATGTATTTGATTGCATTTTTCTGATATGAATCAAAAATTCTCTCTACAGATTGAAAAAATAGAAGATCTTCAAGAACAGATCGAAGCTCAAAGAAATACCAACAATTTGGTAAAATGATGATAAGCATATAATAATAAAACAAGACTGCGCTCTCAAAGTTATTGCTAGAAGCAAAACGGTATGGACAAGAATGTATGGTGTCTTGCCATTAAAAAATAAATATATTTTTTAAATGCTTTCCCTTCGTTTTCTGATGCGCTTCCATTTCACCTTTTTTGAACAATTACTTGTAGAGCATTTGAAGGATAACCTATTGAAATGTCACACCGACATGAGTACCACTGTCAATTTTCAGTTAAAAACACAGTCCAAGGAGAGAGAATCAACAATGAGGATTAGGACGGAGCAGTTAAAGCAGTCTTTAGCTGATGAGAAAGCAACAACATCACAGCTACGTGCTTCCCTAAGGCAGGTTAGTCTCAGATAATTGTTTTCATAGCAGGCGGAGGACCAATGTCGTCAGCATGCATGTCGTCAGATAACTTATTCCTTTCATATCTGATCTGATTACTCTTAGAAATTGGCTTTTTGATGATTTCAAAGTCTACAAGATAACATTCCCAACCACTAAAACTCGTCTGTTACAAATAATGATAAGAATAATAATAAAGAACCAGACAACCTGCACCCCGCGTTTTCTCACTAACACGAAATGTTCGTGAGGAAACCTTTTCCGTCTGAACTACCGTAAAAAAGGTCCAGTCAGGAGATGCCTCGCGTTCACGGTCACTATCACGGAAAGAAATCTCTCATTCCCGTTAATTTGAAGTACATAGAGCCAGTGAAACTAATCCCTGTATGTCTTTGAGTCTTGCATATTTATTGGTGTTCCATGAAACCCTCCAATCTGACGCACCTTAAGTTGTTCAAGTTCATCTTAATCCGGGCTAGGAGCAATATATACGAATCGTTTACTCCACGTTTCTAGACTCTGATGGAGAATGAGTTCTTGAAAACTCAGTTGGAGCAGCGGCGCGAGAAGGAAGGACAAAACCAGATGTCATCTATGGAGGTTAGTCCAGTAAACAGCACTTGCTAATAGCGATGGACTTACTAATATAATGTGCTCTTTTGTTTTAGGAAATAGCACGACTCAAGTCAGAAATTGAAAGACTGAAGACAAGCTATATTGATCAAGAGTTGAGTAGCGGACAGGTATTGCAAACGTTAGCTTTCGTTTTCATACAACATTGCTCAGTATAGTTCGCATAAAATCAGTAGCGTTCATTGTCAGGGTATATCGGCGCTATATTTGGTGTCTCCTTTATTTAGAAAAATGTAAAATAAATTGTGAAAAATTCGTACAAATTGAAAGTTTTCAAGGGCCGTCGTTTACCAACTCCAGCTACAACTGTGTTTGCAAGGCTGGAATCGTTTTGAATTGTCACTGTGTAG
>BLFK01000947.1:1589908-1610678 GCA_014634185.1 Astreopora myriophthalma | reverse complement strand
TACTCCGGATTATTACGTTTTGGGTCACAGAGAGCGCCATAGTAGTAATAGTAGACTAGAGAGAGCTACTCATGAAAGCCTAGATATATTCCATATTAAAGTGCCCATAATGTCAAAAAAAAATTTTCGCTCATCCAATTCTACATTTCACCTAATGAACTTCTGCGAAAAAATTGTGCGATTTGGATTAAACGCAATTTTTTTATAATTTTTTAAAGACTTTCGAATTTGCCGCCATTTTGGTCCACCAGTCGCACCAGTCTTCCTCAGTTCAAAGTAAGTCGTGACGTAGGTTCAGGAACACGTGATTTGGGTCGTGGCTTCTCTCACTTGAAAACAAGTGGGAATTTTGTTTCAGAAGTGACTCAATTTAGTTTAAAATGCCGGAAAGGTGCATTGCCGCTCTTTGTGACAACGTTAATGATCCCGAAAACAACATCAGTCTTCATCGAATTCCGTTTTTTGGCGAAACATGCCCAATAAAACAGAGGAGACAAAACCAGTGGGTAAACTTCATCCTCAAAAGAAGAAAGAACTGGGTGCCGGGAAAAACCTCCTCGCTCTGTTCAGTGCATTTCACAGAAGATGATTTCACGAGGCCCCCTCATTTAGGAATTGTAAAGATGAAGAGGGAGCTCAAAAGAGATGAAGTAGGTGTTTGTGTCTTCCCTTCGAGGCATATAAGCCGAGAAAATTGCGACAAAGAAGTACCTTCGAAGAAGAGCAGAGAACAGCGAATGGTAAGTCACCTAGCCTGTCGCTTCTAACACGTTCTTGAGATGTATACTTTATTATTTCGTCGCTCCAGTATTTATTGACCTTGTTTTGTCATTTCTTCATCAGATTTTAGTTCTTATCCAGTTGTTATTTTGGTTTGTTTTTTATAGATCATGAGATCTGCGAAGGCAAGACTGAGGGATCTCACTGAACAGGAGAATTTCGAAGGTGCCACAGCCTCGCACACTGCTACTTCCGGCCCTTCTACAAGCAGCAAGGTGGTAAGCAGTCTTGCTTTAATGGACGGTTTCATTAAAAGGATTTCATTAAATATATATTATATATATATATATATAAGAAGATATAACGAAGAGACAAAATTCTCTGTTACTCCGAGTTTCGTGCTCACGCACTCATCAGAGTGCGTGAGCACGAAACTCGGAGTAACAGAGAATTTTGTCTCTTTGTTATATCTTCTTATTCAAAGCTCTACACTTAAAAAGTGTATTGAGCACTGTTTAACGGCATTAGCCACTTTATTACACGTATATATATATACATACATATCTCAGTGATCGAGTACGGTTGCCTTGTAATACTTTTCTGTAGACCCAAGATAGCACAGAAAATGCCAGAAATACCGTGCATAAAGGAAGCGGAAATGACGCTAGTGCAGCGGAAATACAGGTGTGTGTATTTGTTGTTATCTTGGATTTCGAAATGATTCGTATTCCTACGCTTATCCTGAAGAATGTGAACCCACCACAGAAGCAGAAACTTCAGTCACTGTTGCCATTCGAATTGTTTAGAATTATTTTTTGTATTAAGTGTTTGTAATGAATACTTCAAAATTTTTAGGGAGACGAGGACATGCCCAGTGATCATGTAGGATATGATATGATAGCTGTTGAACAGGTAATGAGTTTTTTGACAAATTTATTTACCCTACCTCTCTGTTGACTGTTTTGATCAAAGATCCTTAAAAGTATGAGCAAATACACCTTCCGGCGCACCTTACAAGTCACACACTGATATTTTTTACAGGCACAAGAAGAATCTGTGATGGTTAGCCACATAGATGTTGATAACTGCAACCTTCAACCTGGTATTGCTAACAAGTACAAAGCCAGTACACAGGTACGTTACTCTTAAATTGTTTAGTTACAGAAAATATCCATACCTCTCCCACAGAAGGGATTTTGTAAGACCCCCCACCCCTTTGGAAATTCCAATAAAGAAAGCTTCACACATTTCTTGAAATTTTTGGGTGTTACCGAACCCCCCAGCCGCCACGAAATTCCAATTCCTTCTGTGGGGGAATGTGGATATTTTCTGGATGTGCACATTGTCTTAGGGTTAGTGTATACATGTATACTGTAGTTGCCTGACAAATTATTAGTCTGATTGCCTTAGTGCATGACAGACAAAATTAATTAACATAACCATTTAAAACAAGTCTTAACATCTAACTACATTTAGCTGTCTGGTGCATCCTGGTATGAATCATCACAGACACTTGCAGACCAAACGTATAATCTGCTGATGACGGAGGTTGACAAGCTCAAGAGCCAGTTGGAATCATCCCAAGAGGTACTTGGCAAGTGTCAAGGAAAAAATAAACAACTTAAACGTAAAGGTTAGGTTAAGCAAACAGTTTGATCACTTTTTTTCGCACATTCTCACAGTAAAAAGACATGTATGCTGAACAGAGGAAGAGCTGTTGGATGAAGTCAACAATTTTATACATGTATTAGTGAGCTTTGGTTTTTGGACAACCACCACAATGACTGCGTTTTGACTTTTGTTGCAGTGAATGCATTAGCTAATAACATTCAGCAACTAGAAAGCAAATTGGAGATGGCTGAAAACATTGCATCTAATCTGATGGATAATTCTGCAGATGCTGATCTTGAGGACGCCCCCACTGCTGATGATCAGGAATATCAGCAGGAAGATGTTGATGACAATGAGACCATTGAAGAGGAGCCAGACCTGTTTTCCTCTGGTGATTATGAACTGTTCAGTGAGAGTGATGAACAAACAGACACCGAGGATAATATTACAGGAAAAAAAAGGCAAAAGGTAAAGTATTCCCTCAGAAATTCACTTGAAGTTATTACTGTGTTTACCATAAAAACTGTATGCATATTGAACAGGGCTGCTTGCCAGAGTATTTGCTGCGACTTATGTTTAAAATGTGAACTGAGTTGTTGGTAACACTGAGGAGTTAAAGACATACACAATGAATAGTAAAACAACTTTGTGATTAACATTGTGCAGCCGTTAAAATATGTTTTTCCCCATGAAGATTGTTGTTTTCCACCCCTCCTCCCTCAGCAAATTTCAGTTTAATGTGATATATATTGATTCTGAAAATGGAATTTCTAGATATGTTGTTCCATTTGGTGGGTTACCTTGGAGCTTATTCTGTACTTTTCTAAAGGCTGGTTTACACGCTACGATTTGTCGGCCCGATCTGTCGGCCCGACAGTGTCGGGGCGCGAATCGTACGTGTATTTTGATACCCGATCTTAAGGCCGATTCGTGAAAACGAAATCGGCCCGATTCAGAAAATCTGTTGCAGCGCAACATATTTTTGTCGAGTCGGGCCGACACTTTCAAAGAAGCCGGCATGTCAATCAAAATTTTGAGAAAAGAGCATGCGTACCAAACAGAAGCAATCAAAATGGCGGACAGGAAGACTTTGAAGAGGCCAAAGTCGCGCAGTTTCCAAGAGAAAGAAATCTCGCTGCTGATAGCAGAATGGATTAAACATCCGTGTCTATATGACAACAGGAATAAAGAGTATCATGACAAGAACAAAAGAGAGATTTCGAGAACGCATATAGCCAAATCACTGAACGAACAACTTGGATATGACGAAGTTGACAGCACCAAAGCAATCACCGGTAAGCCAGAAACTGTAAACTCATGGAAATATTTATTTATTTTTATTCTTGTTGGTGTCACACATGAAAAATTTAATCACTTTTTGTGGCTAAACTACCGAATTGCAGAGCCTCTTTGTTCTACAAAAGCGAATTGTAAGGACTAGAGTTTTCCCCACCGAGTATGAGCAGAAAATTAAACATGGTGTAAAGTATAACAACGTAACATAATTTCCATACACTGTGAATTCTTCGATCAGCAAGCTTGGTTTCCAATTGGGAAATAAGTACAAGCTTAGGAATAAGAATTCAGCGTTACTGTTCGTGTGTAGGTTGCCTTGTGCCTGTGCTTGTCACATACATGTAGTGTGAATGTCCTTTATCTTCCTTTATTTCAGAAGTAGAACCAGGCTTTATGATTCATTAATATAAGTTGCTTGGTGAAAAATTATTTTCTGACAAAAGCTGTCAGCATCTCTTCCAGACCAAGTCAAAGCCAAATTTGTCATTTTAACGGTCATCTATTTATTATTTGTTTTATTTGTTTAGATCATGACGTGCAAAAAAGGATTGAAAATCTCCGTACTTACTTTGGCAAGGAATATGGTAAAGAATGTGAGGTCAAACCAAAGTCAGGTTCAGGAGCTGTGCAAGTGTTTAAGTCGTCATGGCCATGGTATGAATCGCTGAAGTGGCTGAAGGACCATATAAGTCAAAAAGAGAGTATTTCAAACCTGGTAGTTGATCTGGATGCCACCACGGACTCTGACTGCAGTAATTCATCTGTCGTTACTCCATTAAAGGGAAAAAAAATTAAAATGAGTGCTGAAGAAAAAATTGTCCAAGCAGCTGAGGCCATTGCTGAAAAATTTCCAACATTGCCCAGTGGAGCTGGCAGTGGGAGGATGACTGATGATGAACTTTATGGCCAAATGATTGCACGGAAATTAAGCAATTTACCAGAAGGAGAAGAGAAAGAATCCCTTAAACTTGACATTCAAGTATTAATAAAAAATGCTATGTTCACTAAAGCTTCACGGCAGATTCAGCATCATCAACAGCCTGCTTACCAACTGTACAGTTTGGGTGGTCCTCAACAAACCTACCAAGGATTTTAGGAAACATTATTTTGGTGGAGTCTTGAGTATTTATGAGTCAATGAGTCAACGAGTTAGTGCAGTTACCCAAACCCATAAAATGAAAGCTGAAATTTCAGAATGCTTAGGCCTAATTACTGAAACAAGGGCTTAGGCTTAATCAATAAATTATTGCTATATTGACTGTGAGTCTCATTGGCTCGACATGACTCATGACTCATTGACTCATTTGACTCATAAAACAACAGTTCTCATTTTGGTGAAAGAAAGATTACATATTTCATTTGCCATGTTGTAGTTTTGTTCAGAGTACATTTTAATGTTAAGCCATCTCAGCATCCAGACAAAATAACAAATACACTTTGAACATTGTTGCTATTGTTATTGTTATTATTGTTGTCAAGAGGATATATCAAATTTGTTTGTTTGCTTACAGTGCTATTTGTTGTTTATTGGAGCAATGTTTTTAAGCTGGAATGAAGCCCTCAAAGTTACCAGGAAGATGAGGGCTTAATCTTCCTTTTCTCCTCATGAAAGAAATGTCATTTGAAACCTGTTATCCAACCCACTATCTTGTATTGATGTTCATGCTATGTCTATCAAAAACAAACAATTTCCCAAGATTTCAGCTTTTCAATAAAAATTATTCTTTAATGTTGCACCACAACTTATTTCAGCATTGCTGGTGAAAAGTGTTTATTACTTAGAAATCTCTAAAGCAATACAAAAACAAACTTTAGTCAAAACAGACTTTTGTAAACTAGCAATCACAAGTTGGTACTTAGGTAAGCTTAGACCATAGATCAGTGGCAAGAAGAGTAGATGTTCTTATTATTGTGCATTCATGGAAAGGACTTTGTGTCAGAATAGCCTGTTTCAGACATTCAGACAGTCAGGGAGGCAGTTCCAAAAATAAATATCCAACAGGAGAGGAAATTCTAAACAACATGAAAAGAGAAATCAAATTATTTAATGTTTTCCTGACTATCAGAAAAATCTTCATAATTTTTCCTAACGTTGTAATTGTCAGAGACCCTTAAGTTTGCACTGTTAGAAAATTAAACTACTAAAGCCTTCCACTGCCAGGGGATAGCACCTGGTCCATTTACATAATAGCAAATTATGTCTCTCATATCTTCAGCATTCTTAGGACTTCGCTCTTTACATTTTGGCATTGATCTGAAATTAATGCAATTGCTACTGCAATTTTCTCTCCATGAACCAGTTATAACATCACCATTCTCATTTTCATAATCAATGCTACCAGGGGGGCAGTAGGAACTTGAAGATTTGGAAAGCAGCATGTTATGAAGTGCACAACAAGCCAGAACTACTTTGGTTGCCTTATCAGGCCTGAGGCGCATCATTGTGTGAAGAACACCAAATCTAGCAGCCAGTATACCAAATGCATTTTCACTAACTCTTCTTGCTCGTGATAACCTGTAGTTAAAGATTCTCCTCTCTTCTGACAAATGCCGCTTAGAGTAAGGCTTCATAAGGTGCAGTCCCAAAGGAAAAGCATCGTCACAAACAAAAAAGTAGTCAATGTTCATATCACTGGTGTCTTCAACGACAGGATCTGGATTTTGTGGCAGTGGTTTTGCCTGAGGAAGATAAATACTGTTCTCCTCTATTGCTTTCCACAGTGAGGTTCTGCGGAATACACCACCATCACTGACGCTCCCCTGGCACCCAACATCCACAAAAAGGAATTGATATTCAGGGCCTACAAATGCCATGAGAACCAAGCTATAGTCACCTTTGTAGTTGTAATACTCTGATCCACTGTTGCTTGGACAAAGTAGACGAATGTGCTTTCCATCACCGGCACCTAGACAGTTTGGAAACTGCCACCTATCTTTAAATTCCTTGGCAATGTTAAGCCACTCCAGCTCACTTTGTGGGCAGGCTAAATGATCATCTTTTAGCACAGTATATATGACATTACATACATAGGGAATCATGTTACTGAAGGTACTTTTACTTATTCTAAACTGAAATTCCAAGCTTGAACAGCTTTCTCCAGTGGCTAAAAAGCGAAGTGTAGCAGCAAGATATTCTGCTGCAGAAATTGGCTTCCTTATAACTGTGATTTGCTTCTGCAAACAAGTAGTTTTTTCCAACAGTACCTACAGCAACAAAAAAAATAAATAAATAAACAAATAAAAAATAGAGAGGGAGCTTAATTTGACAGGTTAGAAAACTGCTGTCAATATAGTTCATGTGTCCTTTAAATCTTAACTGATTACACTGTAGCAGTTAACGAGAAATGTTCGTTGGGTCAAAGAATCAAAGCAGTCGACATTCAATCTAGTTTAAACAAAACACAAACTGCTGGGGATTATTCTATTTAGCTCTGTCTATTACCATCGCCATAACTGTTTTTTATACAGTAAAATTACAAGTAGTGGATGTAGTTGAACGGTACCTCAAATGTTTCCACATCCATACGAACATACTTTCTGTACGAATAAGGATCGCTGATCCTCAGCTCTGCCATAAGTTGGTGAAAAGCCCCAGCTTCGGTCCGATGCCAATTTTTCACCCAAGCACATCGTGTTTTCCTTTTTCCTCTCTTTTTGATTCTTAATAATGCTGCAGCAAGTAACAGTAATGACGTTGTTGCTGCTGCTGTTGATGAATAAAGGGACCAAAAACCATCGTGCTCGTCAGCCATTTTGTTTTTTGCGTGGCGTTCAGTACGCATGCGGAGTAAAACACCGCTTTCAAAAAGAACGAGGGCTACTAAACATTCTTCACATCAGGACTGACGTCGGGCCTTAAGATCAGGTGTCAAAATACACGTACCATTCGCGCCCCGACACTGTCGGGCCGACAAATCGTAGCGTGTAAACCGGCCTTAATACATATACATTGACTATTTTTTATTTTTTTCTTTTACATGCACATTCCTCTCTCAAACCACCACAACCTAAGGACAGAACCAAAACACAGTGTTTTTATCAAAACTCCTGCTGCTGTTCCAGTTCTGCCACATTTGTCGGTCAGAAATTAAACCTACCGTGACAGCAACACAGAATGGAACTGAGGTTGTTACAAAAACAGCTTGTAACGATCCTATTTGCGGAAAAGATAACACCTGGAACAGCCAGCCTCTTTTGCCATGGACCAGGACTGCTGCTGGCAACTTTCTTCTGTGTATGGCCACTCTCTTTGCTGGTGGTTCCTTCACCAAAGTAGCACAGATTTTCCAGCAGATGGGCTTGTCGTGTATATCGTTGAATACATTCTTCACCCACCAACGGGTGAGGTCAACTTAATGTTCTGGTACTCTTTTAAGATAAGCACCAAAAGTACTTAATCTGCAAGCTGTGTGTGTGATGTTGTTACATGTACACATGAGCTCCTCTCTGGGTGGTGCTGAATGAGGTGGGCGGGGAAAGGGGGCACGGGATTTCAATATTGGGTTCTCTCTTGGTGTACCAGTTCACAAGGGAATAACCATTGTTCTTTCTTTGTTTAGGAGTCATTGGTTAGCTGTTGTGTATTGTTTGGTCTTTTGTATCGGCTCTTGTGAACTGGTACACGAGGGCAGAACCAAATATTGTAACCATGCTGAATCCTGTGCAAAACATTTTTCCTATCATGTGTCATTCTCCAGACATCTTTTTCAAACCAACTGATGAGTTGATCAATAACAGATCGTAATTCGGCTGTATGAAATTTCATTATGAAGACTAAGGAAATGCAAATTTTCCGTTTTCCTAAGATACTTTCTGTCCTGAGCTTTTTACAGCAATTAATTAATTACAGATCTATTACGCTTTTTTTTAACCTATTTTTTCATGAATCCATGTTACAGAATAAACTGTTCCTCACCATCCACCTCTTCTGGAAACAGTACCAGGCAAATTTGCTGCCACAGCTGAAGGATCTTGGAGAGATAACCATAGCAGGTGACGGGCACCATGACAGCATGGGACATCCTGCCAAATATTGTGCTTACACTGTTTTCTGCTGCACTTTACCTGGCATCATCCATTTTGCACTTGTTCAGGTGTATTCAACAATTTAATTTCACTTTTTCAGATGTTTTCCACATTCCAGTGAATGTATTTTTTTGAAAGACATAAGTAAACCAATTTTGAAACAGAAAAACATTGGTTTACAAAGTTATTTCTGCATGTATGTGATAGTATCTATGTCATAGGTAAGTGTATTTTCTAACATTTGTCCTTAGTAAATAAGCAAACAAATTTATCTAGATGTTAGCTTACATTAATTTGCAGAGAAATCAGGCAGGAAGCAGTCCTGCAATGGAATTTCTGGGGTTCCAGACCTGCATGAATTTTCTCATTGGATGTGGTGTGGTCATCAGGACATTTATATCTGACAGACATGTTCAAATTGCAAGTCATATGAAGAATGTTTTGAAGAACATCACGCACTACTTTGATCTGTGGCATCTGAAAAAAGTATGAAAACTTTTGTGTAGTACTTACTCCCTTTATAGTGATTGGCTATGCACAGTATTGTTATTAACTTTGAGAAACAGTTCTGTTTTAAATACTATTTTTTTAATTGAAATGCTAATAATAGACTGTATGGTGTATCATGAGTACCTAATCTACCAGAGTTTTAATAGAATACTTTGCTTTTAATTACTTAAAAGTCTTGGCCAGTTGTGCAGCCTGGGACACTATGCCACAGTCAGGAAAGTAACTAAGATTCATGAAAACTGAATAACTACTCTGATGGTTGTTGCTATTCAGAGATCAGAAAAGTCCTGTCCAAGACTGCCAAAGAAAAGGGAAATGAAGATCTCCAACAATGGGTGAAGCCGTGTGAAAAGCATCTCTACTGGAGTGCAACTACCACCTCTAATGGTGATGGGAAAGTCATCTGGGCAAAGTTCAAGTCATTTTTAAGTCACATTGTTAACAAACACTCTGACCTTGAAGACTCAAAATTCAATAAGTGTGCCCATGGAGAGATTCCTGATAGGAAATGGCTGGATCCAGGTACAGTAATTTCAAGTGACCCAAGGTTGTTGTGTTGGGGAAGTGCTGTCAGATAAAAAAATACTATAGTTTTATTTCTTGCTAATTGAAGTTCCCATGTGTTTTTATTATAACGTGGGTTGAAAGTTTAACAACTGACAGGAATATAACTTGCAACTGCACCTGCAAATTACTTTTAATAATTAACACTTAAGATAATAAGACTGAAACACAACTTCTGAATTCATTTCTGATCCTTTTATTACTAGACCATGCTGGATATGAGAAAATGAAGAAGGCTCTGGCTGCAGAAAGTCTAAAAAAGGGTATAATGAAAGCTTCTCCACTGGCACAGACAGACTGCCTTGAAGGCTTTCACTCAGTGCTTAACTTGTTTGCCCCAAAGCTGATTGCTTATTCCTACATTGGAATGTACTGCAGGTATTTCCATTTACTATTTTCATTTTTTCGTATGTTCCTTTTTGTGTCTTCCAAAATGTACTAGTTATATGTTCAATCATTATGACAAAAGTATGTTCGTGTTTTTTGGTATTTTTTTGTTTATTTCTTTACAGGCATATTCTAGCAGCTCTGCACTTTAATTGTAACCTACACAGAGATGACAAAGTTAATGATGATTACAGCGTCTCCTTAAAAGTGAGCTACCCAAAGTTTAAAAATGGCGAAGCAACTGCTAGAAGTTGAAAAGTTGAATAAAACTTTGGTAAACTTAAATTACTTTTATTACACTGTATATTAATAAACCTACCCATATAGTTTTATGACATTGAATGCCTTCAGTTGCAAATTCTCTTGCTCTTTTTTTAGTGAAAAAGTCAATTTTGACAACAAAATAATATTGATTACAATGTCATGAATTTTTAACAAATTCATTCTGCAGGGTTTTCATTTCAATGTACTCCAACTGTAGGAATTGATTTTTGAAAGCATTTGATTTTTGTATGCTCTTCCTTATAATGTCCAACTGTGGACAGTCATCACAACCTTTAATAGAACAAACACTGACAAAGACCAAGTGGGTAAGAATTCCATAGCAACCATTTTTATGTCAGCTCTGCCATTTACATATAGACTTTCTTGTAGACTACGTTGAAGAACTTTTCCAGTTCTTTCTGGGACTGAGCAAGGAATGACTTCAAGGCGCAGTCCAAGATTTGAAAGAGATGACACCAGAGCCCATGAATTCCATGCTGGTGGATAAGCAGCCCAGACAGGAGGCGATTAGGAAAAGGGCAGAGAGGCTGAGCATGGTAACAAGAGATGTACCTCCCACAACAGATCCTGAAGGACATTCTGCAGAACCAGGTTGAGCAAGTGTCATGTTTTATTTTCTAGTAAAGGCAATATTATGACAAGTCTTCCAAAGTTAATTAAAAATGAATTTTATACACACAGATGATAACAATAGTTATTTGCTTCTTTATTCACAGTGGCAGATCAGCCAGAAGGGCAAGACAGGGAGCAGTCTACAAGAGCTCACCCACTATGTTCTGCTTGCAAAAACCCCATGAGAGGACATAGGTTTATTGAAAACTGTCCAAAAAATAGAAAGGAGTAACAACATTGTAAATATGTGATCCCTAAAAATAATCATGTCATGCATGTCATTTCTGAAATTTGTCACACATGGTACAACCTTAGTCACACCTTGCAAAAACAGTTAGCCTGTGTCCTGCGTATAAATCTGCAAAAATAATTTGTATACTTTTTGCTATTTGGCTAGCATTGGAGTAGTAGAAAGGAAGTTTTGCAACTGCACATGGTAAGATTTCTGCACTGCTCCATACATTCATTATGCATGCATAGTAGTTCACGTAAACAGTTCATACATGTACATGTATGAATATACTTGAAACTTGCATGCATAGCAAATGTATGGGCTGTGTACAAATCCAACACATTTGCAGTGTTGGTAACTGCCAACAAGAAAAACAATGTGCAGTTCCAGAAAATATCCATACTCCCCCCACAGAAGGGATTGGAGGGTGGGGTGGGGGGGGTCTTAGAAAAAACCCCTTCTGTGGGGGACGAGGGGTATTGATATTTTCTGGAATTACGCAAATATCATATTGCTGTAAAATAAAAGACAGGCCAAGAAGCTACATCCTACATTGCTCTGAAATCAGAAAAGTAAAATGATTTGGTGGTCAGGTAACAAAATGACCATAATGTAAAATATCTTTCAATCAACTAAATCTTCGACTTCAAACCCAGTGAGGGTCTCGTCCTCTTGAACAGGGAATGCCTTGCATATTGCAGTGTAGGCACATGCAGGGAGAGGGATCCTCTTCTTTCCCAGGTATCCGTACACAAGCCTTGAAAACTCTCTGTAAGCAACTGATCGGAGATATCTAAACAACATCAAAGAGATAGACAAATAAATAAATACGCTCTGGATGCGAGTTTATTACCAAGACAAAAATGGCACATACATGTATGGACCAAATAATTGTTAAGGCACACTCTGCTGATCTATAGAAGTAAGTTTGTATGTGTTGAAGTTAATTGTTATTCCCAGTGAAATTTTATTTTTCCTTTTTTTTGTATGGTAATATATTATAATGACTTTGAATCAAAGGAAAAATAACATTTAACTGGGAATAAAATAAATTGCAACATGCACTAGCAGGATTCATGTAAAGAAAATGAAAGGTGGTATGTCAGTCTCAAGAAAACTAAGTAAGAAACATATAATAGTCTAGGAATAAATCAACTAGTGATTCAACTAGTGATGAATAAGATATAACAAAAATAATGGACTAGATCTCGGGATATTAACAGTTCTGTGTGGATAAAAGCTATAGCCGTGAAGGATCTGAGCTATAAAAGCAAATGAAGAAATTAAACGTTATTATCCTGGATTATTGGACCTTTCCTCAGAGCCAGTTTTCTTATACTCTTGTTTGTTTCTGGTGCGGTACTTTCCACCAGCCAGCCGTAGGCTCCACTTTTCTAGGCAGATGGGGCTAAAGCAAGGGTGTTCTGTGATACAGTTTAATTCTTGGGCGTCTTGTAGGTCCTCCTTCACTAGGTCACTTGTGAGTGCTTCGCTGCATCCTTCTAGCTCTTTGCAGCAGTAGCACTCACTGATATTCACCAGAAGACCACAACTGCAGTTCCCACAAGTACACCTGAATGTGAAACAATTAATTCAAAGAATGTGAATGAATTTACAGCTACTGAGGTAGGACACCAACAAACACATGCATAAGTGCACACAAGCTACTGGGGTGAGAAACACGAATGTAAAATAAAGCAGAATGAAGATGAAATCTAAACTTACCACTCTTCAACAAGTACGCGGTTTTCTAGACGTTTATTTAACTCTCTCTAACTTTTTATTTTCTTCTTGTTTCTTTCGGTAATGTGCAAGCCATTCTTCATCTGCAAGCGGTTCATCCGTGTATGGCTCGAGCGAATCGTCTTCATTTTCATAGCTTCGAATGCTCGCGGCAACTTCTACGGCCTCTACTTCAACATTGTCAAATTCATCTTGACAGAATTCCGTAGTATCCGCAGTATTATCACTTTCCGTCCCAGAGAACTCCTCTTCCATAGCAAACAAGTAAAATTGGAAGGAATTAAAGTGTGGAGATCACTAAGGATGCATAATAAAGCTTACAATATCGTAAACGACTGCACGCAACCTTTGTTTTTATATGCACTAAAAGGTCGCGAGGTTCCTGAACCTACGTCACAGACATCAGTCATGAGGTCATTTTGAGCAAGTAGTTAAAGTGGTCTGTATAAGGAGTAGCCAATCAGAGAGCCGCATACAGCCCACATGATCACTCTCGTCCAATCAGAACGCGATGCATCTCATTAACTGTCCACCATATTGGATTTAGGGTTTTTGCGGATGGAAAATGCCAATATACTTTAAGATGGCATACTAGGGCAGGAAAAGCAGGGCTACTACTACGAGGAGGGGTCTGACGTCACTGAAAAAGCCGGAAGTCACGCTCAAAACACATTTTTGAAGGTTTACAATATTTTGTAATAAAAAACTAAACCTAGGGTGACAAACGGGAACGTGGGGGAGGTCCGAGTGATGCTCCCGTCCCTCAAGACTTCGTCTTGACTTCCATGTCTCTCTTGGAAAAAACAACACAAAGGAGGGGACAGGTGGTCGTCTACGACGTCGAGCCGACAGTGACTCCGCCTCACGAGGAGTCCGGCTTTATAGAGATTTGGAGAGACCCGTGACCCGACCCGGGTGGGCCAATCGGAGCCTCTTTTTTAGAAAAAAAAAACCCTGGAGGGGATAGGGGGTATCCCCCCAGAAAATACCTCTGGACCACGTGGGTCGAAAGACGGCTTTTGATTGGTGGAAGGCCGGTGTGTTAAAGATTAGCCGGCGGGGCGGACACCATTGTGAGTCGTCATGCCGCTCACGGACCCCGTCAAAAAACGCGCGCAGGTCCAAGCCTGGAGAGCCGCCCATCCCGACCAAGACCGGGCCCAGAAGGCCCGGTATCGACGTCGCCTCCAGTCCACCGAGGAGGGGAGAGCCCGACGGTGCGACAGACTTAGAGCACCTGTCCACGTAACAGTCCCCATGCACCGGCACATACTCGAAGCGGGCCGCATAGGTGGCCAGGCACCGGTCCGTCAATGGCGGGGGGGCCACGTCCGTCACCACGTCGTCCAACGTTTGCATCTTGATCAAAAAACGTGCCACGGGGTCCGACGGCACGCCGCACATGTACGTTCGCAATTTGATCAACGTCTTGGCATAGGTGGTGTACGCCCAACGGGCCATGTCCACTTTGAAGGCGAATTTCTTGAAATCTGTCCACCCTTTAACCGCCGTGCCCAAGGCTTCCAGGCTGGCCACCAACAGACTGTCGTCCAACACGGGCCCGATGATCAACCCGGCCGCCACGATCAAGGGCGCCAACCCGTTCCACGCGGCGTGTACCCGTCGCATGTGCGTGAACGTGCGACGATGACACCACCATTGCCATTGGTAAAAGGCGAACAAGGAATCCAACTGAAAGAAATGATTGAAATGATTATGAAGTGCGGGTTAGAAATGAGCTGAAGAAATGAGCTGAAGAAATGAAGGAATCCAACTGTTGCAAGGTGTTGGGCATCCACCCTTTCAGGGGGGCCAGCGTCGACGTCAACAGCGACACGGGCGTCTGGGTCATTTTACAAGTTCGGAGCTGACAGATGCAACGAGGTCCGTCGCACCACCGGTGATGGTCCGACCCCGAGCCCGTTGCCGTTGATCTTCGGCCAACAGATCCAATTGCTGTCGCAATTCTTCCTGGTTCAAACGCTGTCCCGGGCAATCCTCGTCATCATTGTCGTCACTGCCCCCGTCGCCGTCCCCGCCCCCGCTGTAACCGCCCCCTCCTCCTCACGTTACTCCAATGGCTGCTGCTGCTCCCTCCGGACGAAGGTGAGGTAGCCAGAGCAGGCAGGGGTCGTGCTCGAGGACATTTGTGCGCCACAGACGACTAAGCATTGATGCGAGTGATCCGGACTGTGTCCGAGAATGTGGAGCCCACACCCACCGCCGCGGCGGCCGTCTGGCGAGGCGATGGCGTGCCCCCAGCCACAACCGGGGTGCCCAACGTCAAAGGGGACGGCATCGACACTGAGGCGAACAATTCGTCCAAAGTGGTGGGTTGACGGAGCGACGCGTAGGCCAGATCCACGTCGGGTTGGGGCGTGGTGAGGCGTCGTTCAGTGGCTGCTCGGTCGCGTTCGGCGGTGTGGACCGTGTGCCCGGAGGCAACACCCACACACACGGGATACCGCGTGGCCATTATGTCTGGCGAGTGAACGTCCGCATCCACCCTTCATCCTTTAATACGTTCACAAAGACGCGGTACCGATCGTCCAAGAGGAGGTAGCCGTAAGGGCGTTGCGTCTGACGTTCGTAGACGGCCATCACGTTCCGCCAATGCGTGGGAAACGCTTGCATCAACAGATTCCGCACACCCAACCAATCCCGCGGGTGCTTGAACGCACCACGTAATGCACGTTGCGCGAAATGGTCTTGGCGTACTTGCCGGGTGGAAACATGTCTTGGCACAGGTACACCACCGTGATGCCGCGATGATGCAAGTCTTTGGTGAAGAGATCCAACACGCATTTGTCGTTGCCTCCTTCGGCCATCAGGTCGTCCAACACCAACACGCCGTGCTGCCCCAAGGGGAACCAGGCCGTCAAGTCAGACGGATCCGGCACTCCGTCGTGCAGGTGCACGCCCGACGCTTTCAATGCCTCTAACCCGTCTTGCCAGGCCCCATAACAATAATGCACGGTGTGAGGGGGCACGGCGAAATGGTCGACCGCCTGCGCCAACAGGCATGTCACGAACACCGTCCTGCCGCACCCCGACAGACCCACCACCAAGAGGCTGCTGGGCGAACGCAACATTTCTCCCACATGGAACCCCCGTGCGTTCGGACGTTTATATGGGTTCGACCTGCCCTTCTCTAGGATCGGGGCTGCGGTGGACCTCCACTCGGGGGAACCTGGCCCATGCTCCTTTTTCGATCCGAGCCCCCAAAAAACACACTTTTTCATTTTTTCAATGTTCTATCGACAACTCATTACTCTGTGACCCCTTCGTCCAATCTAAACGGGTCCAATCTAAACGGGTCCAGTCGGCACCTTGGTCCACGAACAGGTCCACGAACTCGTCCAACGTATGACCCCGGCACTTGCCAACCAAATACATCAAGGCGTAATGCCCACAACTCTGGCTGGTGATCGTCTGCAGACTCTGCCAATTCGTGTCCACCCACCGCCAATGGCTCACGATCCACTGCATCAAGGGGCGGCAGTTGTACGTCACCAACGGCAACCCGTAACTGTCCATCACTTCGCATTAGTTGTCTTCGGTCCACAGGGCAATCCAATGCATGCCTGGCCGATCGTGTGGGTCCGTGTTGACGATGTACCCGAGCAGCCTGTCTTGCTCGGGTGGCGTCGGCAACATGTTGCTGGCAAACACCCCCGCAAAAGACCGAGCCGAGAGGGGATCCCCGTGGGCCAAAAAGTCCAACTGCCGGTCGGTGGACAGGCTTTATACCTGGCACAGGCTTTATACCTGGTACATGTTGTACAGCACGCCCCCTTCGGGGTTGATCTCCAACACGTTCTCGAATTCGGCGTACAACACCACGTTGATGACATGGGCTTTGGCTGCTCCCGGGCGGCGCATGTCGCCATCTTGACACGGGTTCAGCATGCGACGGTCCGCCGACCCGCCGGGCACGTTGTTCCACATGAACAAGGTGCACCCTGCCATGCCGCCCCACTGCTTGGGGCAATCATGCTGGGTCGGCTCTTCATCAAGGCTTCGCTGGCTTGCAAGAATTGATGGTACCCATCCAAATCTTTGTAGGTGTCACCCGTGTTCAATTCCAAGGACTGGTAAGGGTACTCTTTGTCCCGCACGATCTGCTTGATGCTGGTCAACCCGAATTTCTGGAAGGCGAAGGGATGGTAGGCCACGTTGCCGTTGTAGGCGTTGGTGTGCAACAAACCCACGATCAGCCGGTCGGGGATCCGGCCTTGGAAAAGGTTGCCCTCGTCGAAATCCAATTGGTTCTGCGGATGCGAAAACACCCGGATCTCACTGCCCACCACTGTGTACTTGGCCACCTGCCGTTTCCGTGGATCATGCCAGGCCCCTTCCAATTCCCGGTACAACGTGTCCGACAACCGCAACTGACAGTTGCATCAATTCTTGCAGTTTGACGTCGTCTTCTTGCAAACGGCCATTCAAGGCCACCCCATTCAAGAAGAAGGCGGGGGCATTTAACTAAAACCGGATCTTGAGTTCCACATTGGG
Source organism: Astreopora myriophthalma (assembly GCA_014634185.1). Classification (NCBI taxonomy): domain Eukaryota; kingdom Metazoa; phylum Cnidaria; class Anthozoa; order Scleractinia; family Acroporidae; genus Astreopora; species Astreopora myriophthalma. The sequence continues at coordinate 1,593,178 of BLFK01000947.1, read as the reverse complement.
CACCAAGGGTTTGCCCAGGTGAAAGATCTCCGAATGCGGCACCAATTGCACCATGACCGTGTGACCCCCTCAGTACCGTGTCTGGGCTGCTTTGGATTCCAACACGGCCACTTTCTGGCTCTCGCTCAAGGAAGGCCGTGTAGTCGGCGTGCGGGGCTGCACTGTCCAGCTTATTGGCCGTCAAGAGGGTGGGAAAATCCAAGGCGTTGAACGCTTTCAGACCGTGGCGGTAGCTCTTGAACCAGCCTTGCGGTTGCAAGATGGTGTCCCCTTCGTTGTTGGTGTAATTGAGCAAGGTTTCCAAGTAGGCCTTGTAGGCGTACATGTCCGTCTGAGGACTGATCGAGGTGCCGTTGGCGTGCACCGCCTCATTGAGGAATGGACCGACATTTGCGGCGCATGCTTCTTTTATGCAAACGGGCCACAAGCTCGAAGGCCGGCAAGATCGGCTGGTCCTTGAACATGCTATGTGGTTAGGAAACGAAAAAGGAATGCCAAGCTTTCAAGCTTAGAAACGTTTACAAGTCTTGAGTCTTTTGAGAAATGCACACCAGAGTGCTGTCAGCAGTTTTCATTAGCAACTTTCTTGTGCTTGATGGCTTTTGCATGACTTCTTTTACATTTTTCTTTAGATGACAAAAGAGTCCTTAATATGAAAGACAGAGTGGTCTTCTAGGAATCTGCAAGGCCAGGACACAGATGCCTGTAATGAAATCAGTACATTAACAGTAAATTATGTACGTATAATTAGTTATCATTATGTACGTCACTAATCAGATACTATTAGCCTTAGCTGAATCGAATAAACACAAGATCATACACAGTTCAGTCTGATTGATATCTCCGAAATTGGTGCCGAGACCCTTGTAAAAATGTCCAAAGAGGAAGTGAAACACCACAAGGCAGTCAGAGTGGCATACAGAGGACACTGTAATCAAGACATCAAACGCGCAAAACGACTGATGGCCGATACTGTGCAGCAATTACAAAAATTTCACGATAGCAACATTTGTGCCTTAGAAACACTGGGAGTCCAGACAGATTCATATGGAAGTCTGCTAATCCCAATACTCATAAAGAAATTACGAGAACAATTACGTTGTACAATATTCAGAACAAATCCTCAGGGAGATTGTTCCCTAAATGATTTACGAACAGCGCTTTGTCATGAAATAGACAAGGGGAAAAAGTCAACTTACGCAAGAAAACGACACAAGCTCAGACGTTGACGACGTTCTTGTACCCACAGTTGGCGCCTTACTCACAAACACTCGACCGTGCCAAATACGCCCGCCACCAAAAACCCTCAATACGAACGGACGATTTGAGCTAAAACCAAGCATATATTGCGACAGTAAACACCGTCACGATAAATGCTCAAAAGTAAAAACAACACAAGAGAGACGGACCATATTGGCACACAAAAATAAATGCCTTAACTGCCTCCGATCAGGCCACACAAGATATCAATGTCGCTCAAAAGAAGGATTTCTAAATTGGGGACTAAAACACCATACATGTACGTCGATCTGTGAACCAAGCGAGCCTAATCGAGATTCAAGCAAAAGACGTGAAAAACAAGAAGACCCACAAAACGACAAAATCGTCACCTCCACAACCTTAGCAAGTACAACGACACATACAAATACACTAATGTAAACTGCACTGCTCACAGCAAGCAGACCAACTACGAGATGCCAAGCACGCATCCTTATTAATACCAGATCACAGAATCACATTCATAATAATAATAATAATAATAATAATAATAATAATTTAATATTTATATTGCGCAAAATACATGTAATATATGATCAAATGCGCATATTCATTACGCAATACCTGAAGAATAAGCTAAAGTTGAAAGCTGCTCAGAAAGAGATACTAGACGTAACCACATTTGGTTCAACCAGAGGTACTCCGAAATCCTACGAAATCGTAACACTTACCTTAAACACGGTAAATAAACATAGTCATTTGTCTTGGTTCAGCAGCGAATTAAGACGTGCTTTTGTTCTTTCAAGGTAGGCCTATATAATCCACAGGTTCCAGATTTTTCCCCTCTTTTGGTGCTCTGAATTTTCTTTTGTTGGAGGTTTCGTTTCCCTTCATTACGTTTCTTTGCCATTTTTTCCCGCATTTGTTTTGTTTTGCTTTGCTTTCGTTCCGGACCGCGTGGCGCTAATAAATTTTTCTGTTGGCGAGATGGAAACTACACTTTCTCCAAATGTTCTCGTTTTAGGTCATTCTTTCGTCCATCGATTAGCTTATGATCTTAAGCATGATTTCGATCTGCGAGCCTCCGAGACTTTTTATCTACAGGGGCAAGTCCATGTGCGTTTACATGGCACCGGTGGCCGCACGGTCCAGAAATTGATCCAATATGACCTCAGCCTCATTACAGAGTTTGCCCCAGACATTGTTATTCTAGAAATTGGAACCAATGATTTAACTGTCAGTGCACCCGAGGTTGTAGGTTCCGCTACTGATGATTTTGTTCGCTTCCTTCGCTGTTCCTTTGCAGTTAAAATCATTGGCGTCTGCAAAGTCCTCCCTCGTGGATCAACTTATCCCCATGGGTCGGATTTCAACAAGGCAGTGCCGATTTTAAACACTACCTGAGAGTTGTCTTAGGCAAGCAAGATAGCGTTTTCTGTTGGCGCCATGTCGGTTTTTGCGAACCCAGCTGTGATCCACATTTGCCCGATGGCGTTCACGTGAATTCCGTGGACCAGTATTGGCTGTATCGCAGCTATCGAGGTGCCATCATTAAGGCTTTAACTATGCTTGCTAAGTAAATTTAGGGCGTTTCCGTTTGTCCTTCGTTTTTGCCTCATGTTTTATTTAACACTTTATTATACGCATCCTCTTAATTTGGGGACCCGTGTTACCGATTTTGAGCCTTCTTGCTTTTATGCGGACTTGCTGTTGCGGCGACCTTTGGTCAGCCATGCTTGTCCTTTGTTTTACATGTTGTGAGCCCCTGTTGCTCTGCTTTGTATTTGTTTATTTGAGGCTGTGTCTCATGTTTATCTTTGTTTAGAGCCCCTGTTGCTCTGATTTATTTTGATTCATTGAGGCCTTGTGTCTCCTTATTTTACATTGTTTAGAGCCCCTGTTGCTCTGTTTTATTTTGATTCATTGAGGCCTTGTGTCTCCTTTTTTACATTGTTTAGAGCCCCTGTTGCTGTTTTATTTTGATTCATTGAGGCTTTGTGTGTCATGTTTATCTTTGTTTAGAGCCCCCGTTGCTGTTTTTATTTCATTCAT
>BLFK01000947.1:1546055-1551039 GCA_014634185.1 Astreopora myriophthalma | reverse complement strand
ACATTAGGTACTGCAACATATTAGTAACATTTGTTTAATGTAGGACATGCCCTTTTTTATTTTTACATTCATCTATGAGTTCCCCCAAGAGGAAAGGCAGCTGAAACTTAATATTATTATAAAAGAAGATGCCTATGTAGTATTGGGAAATTGGAAAAAAAACTTCATTGGAGAAAAACCTTCCATAATGGTATGCAATGAAAAACCTTTCATGTTTCCAAATGTAAAAATATTGTGTAACTTCCTATGACAAAATCAAATGAAACTGATGGTTTATTTATAATAATCATCAAGGTATTTAAATTTACATTCATGTTTTTAGTTTCCAGAATGTGGCCTGTTTTAAGTGTGAATGGGAGATTTAAAAACCTTTCATGGTATTTGAGAGAAAACCATTCATGTTTACAACTGATAAAATATCATGTAACTTCCATTATGACAAAATCAAACGACATTGATGGTTTATTGATAATAACCATCTATGTATTTAAATTAACATTTATGTTGTTATTGGTCAGAATGTGGCCTGTTTTACTGTGAATGGGAGACTTAAAAACCTTTCATGGTATTCATGAGAAAACCATTCATGTTTACAACTCATAAAATGTCATGTAACTTCCATTATGACAAACTTTAATGACATTGATGGTTTATTGATAGTAACCATCTATGTATTTAAATTAACATTCATGTTGTTATTGGTCAGAATGTGGCCTCTTTTACTGTGAATGGGAGATTTAAAAACCTTTCATGGTATTTGAGGGAAAACCATTCATGTTTACAACTGAAAAGATATCATGTAACTTCCACTGTGACAAAATTAAATGACATTGATGGTTTATTAATAATAACCATCTACGTATTTAAATTAACATTCATGGTTTTTTTTTCTTTACAGAAAATGCTGTCTTGTTTGTCAAATATTTCTTTCAAAATAATAGCATGTTCAGTTAACCATTTCAACAACAACAAAAACAGCAGTGATATATTTGCCAATGATTTCTTAGTTTTATCCTTGGCCAATGTGTTTAAGTGCTGAAAAATGCTCTGTAAAATTTTTCATCCTCTTTACTTTGTGCTATAATTCCAGGAACAATTGATGTTCAAGTTGCAACCGTCTCAAAGCACGATAGCCAACACTCAGTTGAAGTGTATACTGTAGGATTTGTACCGTCCTACCTATTGCCAGATTCTCGACCTATTAGCCTGGATCCCTTTCTCAACCCACTTGTAAGAGACTTTGAAGATGGGTTCATTGAAGGTTATACATGTTCATTTGATATTAATCATTGATTCTAAAGGAGGATTAGGCAAGATTTGGTTTTCTGTGAGTTGTTAATAGAATTGCGATTTGGGGCTAGGTAAAGCTAAGTGGTATCATTGATCATGTCATAATGTCATCTTAAGACATTTCCAAAATTAACCAAATTTGTATTAAATTAACATGACAACTTGGGATAGTTTACTGTCTTTTGTGTGTGTGTGTTTAAAAGCCTTAAAGTGTTGTATTTTCTAATGAGCAGCTGAACATCTTGTTTCTTCATTAGAAAATAATTCTATTTTTGTTCAGGTATAGAGGTTGACTACCGATTAAAGGTTGATTGTTTTCCTGAGGGAAAGATGACTATTAGACATTTGCTGTTGCTGTGGACGGGAGACTACCCGGCACAGTGCGAAGTGTGCAAATCAAAGTCATCTGGTGCTAAGAAGGGCTGCAGAAGGTGCAAGTTGCAAGGTGACTATTCTTGAGTGTCTCTATCTTTCTACTAAATAAATATGTAATTGTAATTATAATATGATGTGGTATTAAAAGTACTTTCTTCTAGTGCTGTGGTATGTGAATGCAAGGGTTTTAGATTGTAGTTTCCACATAATTGATATTATCATTTGTGACAAAAACTTTATTTTATCAGTGCTTTCAATAAGATTTTAAGTAGGTGCCTATTCTTGCATAGCAACACTTAGTTGATTTATTTCTAATTATTTGTGTTCCTTAGTTGTATTGCAGGAGTTTATCTGCCACTTCAGAGACATTACTATTATACTGGATTCAGGGAGCATTATAGATTCCCATGGGAGAAAAGGGATTTGAAAGATGAAATCAAACGAATGACTGAAGTGGAGCAGGAAGAACGTAAAACAGTGTTTGAAAACCTTTCAAGGGAGATTGGCTTTCTTGGAGTCCCGCTGCTTCACAAGTTAAATGCCTTGTATGGTTTTGATGTACTAAGAGATCTTGTGTTTGACGCCATGCACCTTGTTTCCCTTAACATATTCTTGACAAAGAAGAGTTTGGAGAAAGGCTGAAGTGGATGCCATGGTCCAAAGGTACAGTGTGTGTGTTGCTTTTTTTTTAGCATTTTTACCACTGCAACACAAAGGAATGTAAGTTCATCTGTGATTTGTGTGGAACATTAGTACATGTAACAGTTATTTAATATGACTGAGCAATGCAGTTGTATGCAGGAATCAATCAGAGCCTAATAGTGAGAAATAATATACTGCTTTATTGCATTAAATTCTATTGTAATGTAAAGGGCAGGTCTCAGAATTATAACTATTGCAGTCATCTTTGTACACCAAACCACTCCTAATCGGTATTCTGCAATGACAAACCTTCGCTAAATTTATTTTGTTAATTACATTACCAGCTTTCCCATGCTAAAGCATTATCTTCATGTTTTCTTTCAGGATACAAAGCCAGCAGAATCCCAAATGATATAACAAGGATAGGATTCTGGAAAGGTGAAGCATAATTATTATATGCTTTCTTGCATGGTTATAATACATGTAATCCCAAGATGTGCAGTTTCTTTTGAAATATATATATATACAATTTTTTTTAGGGCTGTGATGTCACAATAATATATTATTAATTTGCTCAGCAATAACTAAACACTGAAATATAAAGCAAGCAGTGTCAAATATCAAAACAATACAACTCTATTGTTTTTTTTTCAAGAACATTTTAACCTGCAAACTTTTAGTAAAAGTGGCATCTTGACATACTAATATTTTGTTTAACAGCTGAAGAATACCAAAAGTTAGCTTTTCCCACATCAGAGTTTGTATTGAAAGACTTCTTCCTCCTGAAGAAAACGAGGTGTGAGCGCCAATCCCTCGAATTGTTGAACTCATTTTCAACTGTGGAAGAAATGGCTTCACTACTGAAGAAATCACACATTTGAAAGCCCTTAGCTGGAGACACTGTATCCTTGTAGAAGACAGATATGGTTCTTCAGAGTGTGTAATCACCCTACACAGTCTTACACATTTACATGAAGATATATCACGGTTTTCATCCCCTGATAACTTCTGGTGCTTCCAGTTTGAGAAGTCAGTTGAAAGGTAAATTCATGAACATAGAGTTTTGATATCAGTTATGTACCATAATATTACTAAAACAGACACTGTCATGGCGAGCTTTGCTTTTTTCGTAAACAAAAGCACCAGTTGTGATTATGACTAAGAACATTTGCTCCTTTTTCCAAATGTGCCTAGAATATGAAGAGGAAGTTATCCAGTAAATTGTTGAAGGAGAAGGGAACCATGGTTACTCTTATCTGCCTTGAAAAAGTCAGGCAGACTTTTTCAAGTTCATGATGTCACAGTGATGTGACTCCTTTTGTACCATCATTGCACTGGCATTGTAATTTTTAACAATACTTGACAAATGTTGTGGCTTTCATCAGTGTAATTGTAAACATCTTTAGGCTATTGAGATTTTAAAGTGATGCCTATGACAGTGTCCCTAAAGAAAGGTAGTAATTTATTATTATGCATACAATAATTGTATGCATAATAATAAATTATTACCTTTCAACAGACTTTCAATCATTTTTTTAGATTCCCTAAAGTAAATATTATTTTAGGGAATCTCAAAAAATGATTGAAAGTCTGTTCAGCATCAAATTGTCTATAACAGAAATTCTGAAATGAATACTGGAATGTTTATTATTAGTCTGCTTCTTATTGTTTTAATTGTTAGGTATTTGAAGCAAACAAGTAACCGGAAAGGAGTAGAGAAAACTTTTGCACGCAAAGAGTGTCAGAGAGAGTTCCTGCAAATTTGGAGACTTGGTGACAAGGGATTAAGAACTGCAACAACTGAAAAATATCTTCTTTCCTCAGTGTTGGTTTTAGTGTTTGTGGTTGTCACATGGCCCAAGAATTTGGTGGTTATGAACAGTTTACTTACTTGACACGATTAATGTTATTTACAAATTTAAAGCAGATGAGTTGTTTAGTGTTTGTTTCAGTTGAACAAGGTACTTCAGTTGAACAAGGCACTGTACGTTGAACAAGGCACTCGAAAAAGCTGTGGAAACACTCACCTGCGGCTCGTGTTCCCACAGCATTTCTTGTTCTCCCAAACTTCCACTCGTGTTTCTATACCTCGATAGAAACACGGAATATGTTTTCTATTTCTTTTAGAAAATAGCCCAAGGAAAATAAAGAAAAACGAAGAAAACTTTATATTTTATTTATCATCAAAACGTAGATTCTCTACAGCACGCAATTTACACGTCAGCACACACAACAGCACACACATCAGCACACACGGGAATGCCGTGACTCTTGTCCGTTACTACGTCAACTTCTGTGTTTCTATCGAGTTATAGAAACACGATTATGAACCAATCAGCGCGCGTATTTTCCTTGAACTATTTTCTAAATAAACATAAAGAATGCCATGGAAACTGGCAGAGCATAATGGTTCACAAAAAAATTCCCAGTTCCCCCGATAAGATGTGCTTGCAGGGAATGATGGATGTTGTGATGAAATTACTATGGTTCCCACCATACATGTATGTCTCATGCAGGGAATAAGGCATTGCTTTGCAAAATCTAGTTTGCAATGAAAATAAAAATGGCAGTAGAATTGTCATAACTTTGTGAAAGCCCCTGAACACCAAACATGCATTTACACTACCTAGTCTGATAAAGTGCACATTATTCATCATTGTTGACGTGCTTGTGTATC
>BLFK01000947.1:1533555-1536055 GCA_014634185.1 Astreopora myriophthalma | reverse complement strand
AACCTAAAAGTTTGCCCCTTTTAATCCCAGTGTTTTGTCATAAGAATAGCATGGTTCTTGGTGCAGTAGTTTTTTGCTATGCAGTTGAATTGACAATACCAAGAAACAGCTAGCTTTCACATCTTTTTTAAAATCTGATACGGGCTGTATCTCGTCATCACTGGATTTGACACTTTCTTTAAGCTCCTTTATTTAACAGTCTCAGTAGCTACATCTGATTTTGTTCTTCAGTGCGTCTTCAACGTGGTCTGAATTATTTTACTGTGTAGGACAACTGCCTTTAGCAGTGTTGAAAGTAGCAAAAAATTGATAAATTAAATGATTTTTTTTCTGGTGTGTCACATACTGTATGGGTGAGAAACAAATTATAAAACCTACCCTTAGCCATTATAGCAGTTCGTCTTGGGATTTTGGATTGATGTTTCTCTTTCTACAAAGAAAAACATAAACTTTCACTAACATATGTAACATGTACAATTCTAGTTTAATTGTAGTTTTTGGTTGAAATACACTTCTCACTGTCGCTCTCTTAAGTTAAGGTATACACTCATGCATTTTCATGATAGTTTTCATTTGGCTGACTAAATATGTCTGATTTATCTGCACTTTCACCACTTGTTTGTAAACTTTAAAGTTTTGGCAGGTTTGTCTAGTTAAACTTGGGAATTAAAAGTTCAAATCTCAATGCTATCATCATTCATGCCATTGCAGTCATCAACACAAGACATTCCTTTGTGTGTCTTGAGTGCCCTCGTTACTGTTATTAAGAAGATGAAATACTGGTGTAATAATTATGCATTATAAATGTGAATGTGAAATATCTCAAATAAGTGTCATTGAACATAAAATGTTGAGCAAATTCTGAATCAAAAACATTGTAGAAGTCACCAAATGAGTGTTATTACAGTGCTACTATCATGAAATTCGCATCTTTCCCATCTAAGCCATTCAAAACATAAATAAGTAGTCTGTATGTCAAGAAGTATGCTGTTTACTATTTTCAAAGATCTCCTTTTGTTCCCGAGATATTCAAGTTTTTAAAATATGCAAATTAGCCAAGTGATAATGTCATAAACTCAACTGCATTTTAGATCAAATATGATGAAAAAAGATATCAGCCAATTTGTCTCAGAAAATGCGTGATTCTTTGCAGTAAGAGTCAACCAGATGTGCTCCACAGTATGAGCATACCAGGTTTGTTACCATGGTAACAAACTGGTTCCAGACCTCCCTGATACTGGAGGTTTTGCTGGCCACCTTTGGCGTTTCAATGGTATTTGCCATTGGTGCCTCACCTGCATGATCCAGCAATCACATAAATATGTTATGTCACCTTTGTGGCCTTGTTAAATGTTTTGCAAGCTTAAAATCACTGAAAATCTTAAATGAGGTTGGGGGAGACTGGAAAAGAGTGAGTTGCCATGGGAACCAAATTTTTCATAGCCATACGTGTGCTGCCTGTAGAACTATTATCCTACCAAGTTTCAATGGTCTCTGCTTCAAATTGACCGAGATAGCTCTATTTATATTCTTGATGTTATGTTGGGTTGATAGAATGATGTCATCAGTCCTCTCATTTGCATATTTTACATATTTTATGAAGTTAAATGAAATTTAACGCAGTTAACAACAAAGAGCACCGTCAGGTTTGTCGGTCAGTGGTCTATTTTCGTGGCTCAGGCGCTGTGTGCCTTGCTTGCGTCAGCTCCATGTGCTTCAGACCACGTTCATGGCGGCCATTGGGCTTGGCTTAGCCTTTGGATCTTGCATTTACCCCATCCCTCCCTCCCTCCTCCTATTCTTGTTATCTTCCCCTTTTTATAATTATATTATTTGTATTTATATTTCTTTCTCCACTGCTTGGTCAGTGTGACGGGTGCCTGGTTCTGTTGGCGTGGGGGGCTCATGGCTGGGAGGCGGGGATTTACCAGCCTTGGGGTGTAACTCTGTCTAGGGGCAGGCTGTGCCAAAAGTGGAAGCCCCTGGACTTCCCAGGCACCCACCTCCACTAAGCGATGCCGTTGTTAATCAAACTTAAATATTTCCAAATGGTAAATGGCATTTTTAATCTTTCTTGAAATTCTATGTGATAAACCTAAAAATTTAAGGGATAAAATTTTGATCATTGTTCAGTGGCACTTTAAATTAAAACAATTGATGAATTTGAATAATACCTGTACTCAATCCCCATGAATATCTGCGTGCACATTGAATGCACAAGTTATCGTAATGTGCAGAAATGTCACTTGCCTGGTCATTCCATTGATATTGGCTACAGACTTTAAGAAAATAATTTATGGCATGCCCATAGCTTAATGCTGTGAAATGATTTCAAAAAAATTGTAGCCTTAACGAAACCCTACTCACATGTATAGTCTTTCTACATTTTTATTTTCGTGAGAAGAGCGCTGTGTTGAAAGGCTTAAAGAAGATCTAGATTGTTATCCAAGTCAACAGGGATTTCACACAGAATGGAAGGTGAAAACTTAGAGGATGATCA
>BLFK01000947.1:1462632-1480132 GCA_014634185.1 Astreopora myriophthalma | reverse complement strand
CATCTAAACTTTGAGACACAGCTTTCACAGTCTCTCGGTCAATAAAAGGTGTAGTTGAATAACGTGCAGATAACCCTTTAATTACAGTTGTTCCATTGATAATTTCACGAAGAGGTACTATACTTTTCATGTAACTAAGAAGGACTTCAAACATGCCATACACGGGCATTGGACAATGGCTTTCTGGTATCCTCTCAAAGAGAGGCTTAATAATCCTCCTAAGAGGCTCATTTATCCTCAAAAGAAGCTCATCACTTCCTTTTGAAAGGGCTCAATTATCCACATCAGAGGCTCACACATTCCCTTACCAAGGGGCTTTATATTCTCCAAATGGAGCTTAGTAATGGACGAAAGTAATTTTCTCACTTGTGCCGGTTGACTCCGCTCGTCTACGGTGCATAACTGCTGCCAATATTCTCGCAAATGGACCTCAGTAATGGGTGAAAGTAATTTTCTCGCTTGTGTCGATTGACTTTATTCGACTACGATGCATAATTGCCGTGAAAATTCTCGCAAACATCGACCTAAACCTTCGCAAAAATAGCACACAGCTTTCATTTGACCAATTTACAAGAACAACTTGAAAGCTGTGAGGAGTGAAAATGGATTAGTGTAGGTTTTAAGCACTCAGACACTTTGGGATTAAGGTGAGAGACCACGACGAAAACTCCTGACTGAGAAGCGAGGAATGTTATGGAACGTTCTTCAGATGATGCAAATCGAACAAAAATCGATAACCACTCTGTACAATCCTATTGGTAAGCTTACCAACAGAAAAAATCGATAAAGATTTTACGCACTCCTATTGGCTAGCTTTTGCAATTATTTGTAGTGGAAACAGGACGTTTGGTTTTGCAAGAATACATGTAGATTCATTGATTGAATTTTTGCTATATCAAGTACAGAATCTGGTTAAATACACTTGTAGGTATGGCTCTGGATCAAACAGAAAGACATTCATACTCAGTGTGAACTAGTCATAAGTGCATTTTGTCTACATATTGGTACTTCCTTTATCTATCAGTCACTACACATTTTAATTCCATTTACCCATGTTGTGAAGTAGTTGTTGTTTGAAATTCTTTACCAAACCAAGCAACTTCATGGGATTTTATCATATAGCATTAAATAAATTATTGTGTAAACCAGGAGAACAAATTTTAAATACAATTTTAATAGGTCCCGACATGATTGAGAAACTCCAGTACCGTTTTCAACGAGCCAAGATAGACTCTGATGCAATTGAAGATGTCTATGATGGAGAATTGTACAAGCAACACTCCTGTTCTGGTGAATTCTTGTCGGATCCACATAACATATCCTTCTTGGGTAACACCGATGGTGTTACACTGATAAGGTCAAATGGCTATGGAGTTTGGCCTGTGTACCTCACAGTCAATGAGATTCCACCTCTTGAAAGGTGTGTTTACTTCCTTTCCATAACATGATATAACATTAACTACATGTGTAAGGCTATGTACTTTCAGGCATGTAGCCAATTTTTACAAATCAGTATCAAAAATTGGCATTACTCAACATTTTTTGTCTAAATATTGCTACAATGTCAACTGTTACTAATTGGCAGAAATTGGCAATAATTCAAAATGCATCGTCATGAATTAATTGATAGTTTGCAGTTTTTATTCCTTTTTTGTGTTATTTACGACTGTACTTTATTTTTATTTTGTATAATTTCTCTTCACACTCACTTGTTTCAGTGATATAACCACTGTGCCTGCAAAAAGATCTGGACCACCAACTGCATATTAGATTTCCTTTTTTTTTTGTTCCTTTTAGTCACTTTATAGTCACTGTGTTATACAGTCTTTGGTGTTGGTCTCTGGATGGATCAAATACACTTGCAAAAAGACAATATATTTTTTCCTGTAAAGATTATTCAGGAAAATGTTACACCAACCTGCATAGCAATGGTTAAGGTGTCAGCAAGAAAAAAGTTAATTGTAAAGACCTCAGACTGTACCTCTCTGAGAAATCCAAGGTGGATTTAGTTGCTTATTACTTTTATGGTTGCTTTTTTGCAGATTCAGGCGTGCCAATCGTATATTCGCAGGGTTGTGGTTCGGAAAAGGAAAGCCACATTTTCCAACATTTCTTCAGCCCTTTTCCCTTGCTATACGTGAACTTTATCACAAAGGTAACAAATTATTCAGCTGCTACATGGCAAAGAATAAATGTTTTAATTTACTGGTAGTTAGAGTGATTTTACCCTACTTACAAGGTTTATACCAGGGACTATGCAAAAGCTGTAAACATATACTGTAAAACTTCATTATCCTGTAACATCACCTTTTGAGCCAGTTACGGCAGATTACAGTACATGCAAGGCAATAGTTAACATTTTGTGAAATCCCTCTTTGACTGTCTATTATAGGTGTGCCAGTAAAAGATTCTGTGATTATTAAAGGCATCTTTCTGGACATGTCAGTTGATGCTCCAGCACGCTCCATGTGGAAGGCTATTAAGCAGTTTAATGGTTATTGTGGCTGTGGACGTTGCAAGGAAACGGGAGAACACCTTGACCTTGGTCCTGGTAAAAAGAACAGCAGACGAAGTTGCCATGTGTACACTTTCAACAAAGCTTTTTCGACCACAACGGGACATGCTGGGTTAAGGACACATCATGAGATCAAAGAGCAAGCCCTTGAAGCATTAAGGCAAAGAAGTCAAGGGAAAAGAAATGTAATTTTCATTTTGAACTGAAACATGCATGCATAAATCTTGTTTCGTATAGAGCTACAATACTCGTCACAAATCGTTGAAACAGACACCGTTTCTCTCGAATTTTCTGGAAAAAATCCTGAGATTTCTACTTCACAGTTTCCCCGCCTCAAATGTGCCTTCTCCCTCCCCAATGTTGAGCCACGTGTGTTTTGGAGCACTGAGACCGCCATGATACTCAAATCAACATTGGGGAAGGGGAAAGAGACACAAGTGTTTCAAGATTTTTGACGAGTATTGTAGCTAGGTGCAGTGTAAGTGATGCGCATTTGATCATATGTTACATGTATTTTGCGCAATATAAATATTAAATTATTATGATTATTCTTAAGTGATACAATCATGGATCTGTAAGTAGTAAAGAACAATTTACTTATGACAATCAATCATTTTAACTACTGTTACCTTATAAAGATTCCTGATGCAATAAATAATGTTAATTTCTTTAGTTTGCAGTTGAAGGCGTTGTTGGTTTGTCTTGGGGATTTGGTCTCCCACTATATGATGTTATCGGAGGAACAGTGGTGGATTACATGCATTGTGTCTGTGAGGGTGTAGTTGACCAGCTGATTTCAAGGTGGCTTGATAAGTCGAACTCCAAGCAGGACTTTTACTTGGGTTCCAAAGTTGAGGAGATCAGAAAGGAGTTAAATTCAGTCACACCAACTTGTGAATTAACCCGTAGTCCAAGGAGTTTAGCTGATGTCAAAGACTGGAAAGGTAATTAAACTTTGCACATGATTTACATTTACATGTAGTTACTGATACTGAATGTTGCTTTTGACAGTAATTCTTTCCTTTTTTTGTGATAAATTACATCCACTTTGTGTGGGAAGGATATGCTTACAATTAAGTAGTGACTCAATGATGTTTTCCGAAAAAAGTTTACATACTTAGCTTTACCACCCATTTCATTGATACGTGACCCTCAAGTTAAAACTCCCACAACCATTTGGTGATTTGCTTCTGTCAGTAGTATGTTCCTTAAAAGGTGTTATAGGAATGCCACTCTTGTTTTCAAAAATATGGCGGCCACTGCGTACCCTGTTCAGTTAACATGGGTGCTTGTTATTCTTCAAGTTAATGTTGGCGAGTGGTGTATTTGCTTGTGCAGGGATTTAGGGTGATCATAGTAAGATTTCTGCAGGTGGGGAAGACATTTGCGACGCATCTAATGAATATAATGAACGCCTGATTGACAAAAGTGATTCACTAAATGCTCGCAGCAATTTTGATTTGAGGGTCGTGTATTAATGAAATTGGTGGTAAAAGTGTTTTTTTTTTTTCAGTGATGTTCCTGTTCAATGTTAACTTCAGTTTTTTCTCTCCAGCATCAGAAAAGCGGGCATTTCTTCTCTACTATGCAACACCTTTGCTGAGCAGATACCTCCCCTCTGATCATCGCTTGTTCCTGATGCTGCTCACTGGTAGAGTGCTCAGATTACTTAAGCAGTCCATTTCACAACAAGAATTAAATGATCCCATTGAAGCCCTAATTTTTTCAGGCTTCTCCTTTCCAATTGCTTAAATTGGAAAATTAACTGCGATGATCAGTCTTCACTTTCATCTACAACCGCAGTTCACATATGAATTATTTCATATATACTTCACATTAAGAATTAAATGAGGCACATACATATTTGAAGCTTTTCACTGATCAAGCTCCTGTCTTTTATGGTAAACTTGACATACATTCGTCATAATATAAAGAATTTTTTGGTTGTCTTTAATAGCTTTTTGCAAGAAATCCTTGTTTTTTTTTTGAAGAGAAGTCATTCCTTTCAGTGGGCTGAAGGGATCACAAATTAATTCTGCATTTTTAACCTTGCAATAGGCTGGCATCCTTTATGGTAGAAATACCATGTACATGTATCCCTTTAATGCTTGATTAGCAATCTCTAACTCATTTCATCAGAAATTGATGCATTGAAACTGTCGCATTCCCGGTGAAGCAGACACGTGGTGTTGTTCACCGGAGTTCGCCAGGTTAACTAAAGTGGTGCACAGTTTTAAATGGTTTAATCTTTCAACTGATTTGGGCTGAGCCGCTGGTACATCACTCACGGTAAAAACTACAAAGAAATAGCCGATTGTATGTGTCACAATGGGGCATGAAATTACAGTTCTAAAACAAATAATATTACAAGACTGGAAGCGAGAAATAAAAAAGGAAGACTGCTTACATCTGATCTGTGCTCCGGATGCTAAGAAAGCCAAAGAAAAACTCCTGATTTCTCCAAATGACGCTCCTTGTAAATTCCGTGCGACTCCTCGCATGCGACCCCGAAAAACTAACTTAAAGCACGTGCCATTGAAATACTAACCCTGAGTTCTAAATCAACGACGTCACAAAGAGACCTAAAGCGGCTAGCCATAAAACGGAAGTTAATAATCAAACAAATCATCTAAGACAATAACAGAACGAAAAAAAAGTGTCAATCTATGTACAACACAGAAACTGTTTTCATTCAGGCAAGCAGTTTGAGACCTTTAATGTCCATCAGCTCTTGCATCTTCCAGAAGTTGTGAAAGATCTTGGTCCTCTGTGGTCAAATTCATGCTTTCCATTTGAGGACTACAGTGGTGATCTCAGGGAGTAATTCCATGGCACCAAGAATGTGGATGGCCAGGTTTGTTTCCACATGATGCTCATGTTATACATGTAGATGTTTTATCCCATTGTCTACTGATCAGATCATGATGTATGAGGTAATGTTTAACTACATGTAGGAATACTTTTTATAGAAAATTCTATGTAAAGTGACTGCTTAGACAGGTATTTTACTGTTAAATTTATGCTTTTTGCATAATTATTGTAAATGTATATGTATTACTCTAATGATACAATCATGTATTGTTTCAGATTGTCACAGCAGTGTCAATAATCCAGAAGTTGCCTGAAATTGCAAGATCCACAACCACCTCTCCTGAAGTCCAGGCATTCTATGAACAACAATTTCTACCTTGGAATCCCTAAATTTACCAAGTCTAACCAATGTCCTTGCAGGTTAATTTCAAATGAACATTACCTTAAACATGACATTTGATTAAACAAATTATTTGTTTTTACTCTTGCTTTTAGACTTGTGGCTGTTCCTGTGATGAATATTATACGAAAATATCTCAAAGTGGATGTTTCGTCAGGGTGTTATATGTGTTTGTTACCAAATCCTTACGAAAAAGACTGAGCCGAATTTTCAATAACTCATCTGCAGCTAAATGCTAAGTACTGCTAAATGAAAATACATGTACATTATTTTCAAGTTATTGTGTCAAAATATCACTTGTCCAGTGACATCACTTTGACAAAGAATAAGAGTCATTTGATTTTTGGCCCAAACATGCAGATACATTGACATTGAAGTATAAGTATATTTAACTCCAATATGTAACCCAGTAGTATTTATTCACTCGATCTACTTTACAACATATAGTTTCAAATTAGTAGGTAATGCACATTTAAAATAATTATCTCCAGAAGTAGGAATGCTGACTGTCCATTAGCAAATATGTAACAGTATGTTTAAATCATCATGTATACTGTCTTTGATATTTCACTCAAACATGCTATATGCTATGTAAAATTCTCACATAGTCAATACATAGAATCAATGTATTTACTTTTTATGTCCATTACATAGTAAACAAGTAGTTCTATGTAAAAACTATTTCACCCATTACTTGTGATATATTTGACTTGAATGTTATTTAAAAGCTATGTTAGATAATGACATAGTGAATACATAGGATGCATTTGTACTTTTTATCTCCATGACATAGCAAATAAATAACTTATGTAAAAGCTATGCAACTTGTCACTTAAAAAACTTGGTTTCATCCTGCTATGTTAGATTGCTACATAGTTAATACATACAGTGTAGGAAGTAACCAAAAGCAGGGCTTTCCAATGCATAACAAATAAATAGCTATTCGTAAACTATGTAAAGATTCTACATAGCATTGACATGCATATATAAATACTATGTAAATTTCAAATAGCTTTGGCATAGTTCCAAAATATGTTTAACATACCCTGTACTATGTAATCAACTATGTCACATAGTTACCACATAGGCAGTCCGAAACAATGCATAGTATAAACATAGTTCAACATGGTGAAAAATTAGTGCCAACATAGGTTTGACATATGGCTGGTTCTACAAGGGTTAAACCTGTATAGTTTTTTCTTTAATATTGATCTTTCATAATCCACTTCAGTAGACCCTTTTTTTAAAATGTGGAACTGGAAACGCTGTTACGGTGGGCTAGGAAAATGATGCAAGTAAGAGCAAAGATATAGAGCGATTCAGGAATAAGGATCACCATTGATTTCCAAATGGGTGTACTAAATGACAAAACATCATCTGTGAATACAGAAACATGCGTGCAGGTTTTAGACATTTTTATTCTAGCGATGTATCTAAGGTCTGGCAGTTTTCGCCGTTTGTGCCAACAGCTTGTTGTTGTGCGTGTTTCTTTGAAAATGTTGTTAGAAAGTCTACAAGTATAAATAAAGAATTACTGCTGAAATTGCGTTATTGTTATGACATCATACTTTTTCCTTGAGAAATGAAAACAAGCCGTTAAGGCATTGTACCCTATCCACCCCCCCCCCTCCCCTTAGGCCTAAACACTTCTGTGAGCAGTAAATAGGCTGGGGCGTCCACAACTTTGGACGAAAAAACCCCCATACAAAAACATAACATGTTGGTTATGGGTTTCCGGATGCCCTTCGTCAGATCAATTAAATGCCTAAGAAACGCTCGACCTGGCACGACAACACAGCAAGCAAAATTGAGAAGTCCTATTAAGGATTACAACTCTTTTAATGATACGCTTTTACGTGATAAAAATCCGGTCAATTGGGAACGGCATTTTTCAAGTTTATCCTCGGGGAGACGAGCCTCCATCAAACCAGTATCTAACGTTATCCACGCAAATTGAAGCACTTTAGCGGGACCCGTTGTCTTTTCATTTGCGATGGGAACGCCTATACGCTGGCACAAACAAAGAAAGTTGTTGAGGTCTACCCGACACTTTTCCTTGGAGGGCGCAATAAATAAAAAGTTGTCCAAAGTATGGATGACCACCGAGGCGTGTAATTTGTGTGTAGCAATCCACTCTAACCCTGTGCTCAGTGTTTCAAAAATTTGACATGATCGAAGAACAACCCATGGGGAGACACTTGTTAAAATAAAACTTCCCTTGCCATTCTATCCCAAGCAACGGAAAATCCCTAGGTGCAATTGGAATGATTCGAAAAGCGGATTCAATGTCTGTTTTTGCCAGAAAGCAGCCCTTACCTAACAATTTGACAAGACGAATGGCATCATCAATGGTTGCATATCGCACAGTAGCTAGTTCCATAGCAAGAATACTACATTAACAAAGAAATGTCTTTTTATTTCCTTGAAAAACATCCCTAAAATTACAATCAATACCATACAATTATCATAACACCTTCTTAGTAACGATTTCAGTTGTACCCCAAATAATTACCTTATTATTCTACCCTACTTTTATCATAAAGCACATGCATGTTGTTTCAATTCTTTGTAGGGCTGTATTCACGAGGAAAGTCACGTGTGTTGCGATTGTCTGTCCCAATACAATTGCTTCTGACAGAATTTATGAACAGTAACGTGGTATGTTCAGCATTCATTATAACCATTAAAAAGAAATGTCAAAGACCATAACCTAAGTTATTAGCTTCTTTTTGTGAACTGCATCAAATAAAGGCTATATTTTGGCTGTAGCGAACAGGCTTCATCAGGGTTAAATAAATTTATATACATTATTGGCATTATCCTTTCAAGAGGAGTTGTGTTGTGGTTGTTTTACAGAGGCAGAATTTGTTAATGTAAACAATTTTATATAGGTTAATGTTATGTTTTTATTTTTTGGGCTTATTTTGCAAGACAAAAAACAGCATAAATATAGATTGTAGATTAATTAATATTATTTTAAATTAAGGCCTTTGTTATTGATATATTAGTCTTGACCCCTTTTTACTATGTACTATCCTTTTTAACCTTGAAATGTTTCATTACTGCACATGTTGCCTGTTTATACTGGCTATGGCTCAGCTGATACCATACTCAGCCATACTCAGCTGATTTATTTTTTGCAGTATGAATAAAGTATTTTTAAAGAAGCTGGTTCTCTTCAATTGTCATCAATTATTATACGTTTATACCCTATATGCCTTTGGGTAGACAAACTATTATCACGCATTATTTTAAATAATACTTTGTTATTACACTTCAAAATATCTGATAACCAGTGCTGTTTTTATTTTTTTAAGATACAAACATCTGATTCTCCATGTAGTGAAGAGGAATTTGCTGAAAACAACAGTTCTCAAGAAAAGGACCAGGTAAACTATGCATAAGCATCTTTCAACTAAACCTTTTTAACTGGAGGTGTTATTTTCACAGTTATTCTTCATACCAATTTACTGTTAACAATAAATATAGGTCTATTAAAAAAGAGACAAACACCCAACAAACATTTTTCATCAAATAGGATCACTAAGCAAAAAAAACCTGTTGCTCATTACATGGTACTCAACAAATAATGAAAAAAGAAATATTATAGATAACCCCAAACTTCACAACAATACAACAAACCCATGTTTCTTGCCTTCAATTTAGTTCCCTTCCCTCCTTTACAAAACAATTGGGCACATTGACTATTGTAATAGTATTCTGTACGGGTTACCAGCTAAACAAATAGCAAAGTTACAACAGCTCCAGAATTCCGCAGCAAGACTTATCTTTAGGATTCCAAGGTTTTATCATAATTCACCAATTCTACGTAAGCTTGATCTTGCGTGGTCTGAAATCTGAGCTTGTGGCAGTGAACATCTTTTCCGAGTCTTTGCAGCAACACCATCCCTCCATGACTTGGTTTCGAAACGCAATAGTTCCCTCTCCTTGGTTTCTCGAACAAGAATGAAAAAAGCGTGGCTTGACGCCGCGTTTGTCGTAATCAATGAACAAAAAGGCATGGCATTCCAGGAAAAGTCCTTTGTTGTGGTTTCCAATTATGCGCTTATTCAGGCCCAAATATAATAATAATAATAATAATAATAATAATAATTGGGAAGGCTTTTCACAAAGTTATGGCTTGGTTGACCACTCCGTATGCATTAAACACGTTCATGTTTGTCAGAACTATTGAATAATAATAATAAAGTCTTTATTCAAGGTTTTAAGCAAACGTTAAAACTTACAAAATCCATTATAAATAAAGATACAGCTATCTAGTTGTTAATTACAATCTATTTAAAATCAAAGAGACATCTATTTACAAAGCATTTCTTAAACCTCTCTGTGTTAACACGTGGGATCTGGTAAGGATGCGACCTACCACGTAGAGCCCTGTTCTTAAGTGGGGTGAGAAGATCCATCAGGAGATGCAAGGAAGCACCCATAATACTTTTCCAGAGTCTCACATCCCTGTCTTTGATAACCTGTTGAATCGATAATTGCTAGTAATATCAAACACAGACTACGATGTTTGGGCAAACAGTTTATTGACTAGCAGAACGAGACGCTAGCGAGAGGTCAATAAACAAAACCGCCAAGGCCCAAACATGGTAGTATGTGATTAAGATTAGGTGTTATAATTAGAGAAATTAATTAACAGTGCTTGAAGAAATGGAAGAGTAAAACTAAACAGCAATATGTGAAATAGCGGCAGCCATGTGAGTAGCAGCCACCCTCTTTTGTCGATCGGTCATTTCAAGGTAAATTAAATAACAGTCACTACGCCAGTCGCCCTGTGCCTTAATTAACTCAGATGGTACTCTAGCTTCAAAGGCAAAGGTAGCGCCACCGTGCCTAAAACTATGAGGGGAGTAACTAGCAGAATTGAGACCGACAGCTTTGATAACTCTGGCCAGGAAAGAACTAAAATGCGTGTTGGTCATATGACTCAATGAACTACCGGACCTAACCGAAAATAATGGCATGTCCTGGGGTACCTGGTTAATCCGAAGGTGGTTGACCAAAGCGGCTACGGGGCACAACCAACTACCCGGAATGCGCGGCAATGGTAAAGAAAAAAGACGTTCTTGAAACTGAATAATTTTAGACGCGCGAACCGTGAGATAAGCGAACGATGCATCAAAACAAAGATCGGACCGCAAAAGGACCTTAGGCGAGATGTGAGCCGTGCGAGCAACAACTAAACTCGACTTGCGTAAAAAGGAGTAAAAAGCTACTAGAAAAAGCGCCCACATAGCGACATGCAGAGGCTTATCAAAAT
The DNA here is from genome assembly GCA_014634185.1 of Astreopora myriophthalma. Taxonomy (NCBI): domain Eukaryota; kingdom Metazoa; phylum Cnidaria; class Anthozoa; order Scleractinia; family Acroporidae; genus Astreopora; species Astreopora myriophthalma. The sequence goes on along the minus strand of BLFK01000947.1, from coordinate 1,469,122 downwards.
CGAAAAAGTGTACCATGCGTAATAACAATCGTGGAGTGATGGGAGCCTTGCGCTGAACTGCTGTGCCTAAATAACGCTTAACTCCGCGTAACAACAATGGATAACGATAATCACTATCCCAAGTCAAATCACTATCCCAAGTCAAATCATCATGCTTAATGCTACTTAAATGATTCAGGATAGTACCATAAACGCGGCCGAGTGACACTAAATAAGCTATGTAACGCATAATTAATGTTACAGTCACTGGAAACGGAGCGGATGAAACCGCCTCACAAAAGGTCAGATAATTTCTTATGTGAGAGTTCAAATTTCGCCGGGTTGAATCTGCGTATGCGCTCTCAATCAAGTCGCGTCCGAGAGAATCCAATGCCCGAAGATCTGGTGATGGTTGAACTTGCCTGCGGCGATCTGCAACAAAAGGCACAAAGCACCCATTAAGGAAGCTCAAAGGCTAAATCCACGCTGTCGATGGATAACATGTGAAAACAAAGATTACGCTGAGAAGCAAGTTCATAGAACTTTCTTTGAAACTTAGAATTGGCATCCCAGCGACTGAGGCAATCGGCAAAGACATTGTGAACCCCCGGAATATGGGAGACATGTAAGTCCAAATCATAACGAGCGGACGTGAGCCAAAGTTGTCTTAAGCAATGCTGCATGAAGGCATCACGTGTACGACAGAGCGCACCACCTGGATGGCGGCGTCGTTGTCGCACGAAATCTGAAATCTAGAACCTGCCAACTTGGGGGCCCAAATCTTAACCGCCATGACAAGTACAAACAGTTCCAGCGCATTGATGTGCAAGGCCAAGTCCTCAATGACCCTGGGAAATGCGAACGAAATACATTTCTCGAAACACGTAGCACCGCCTCGATGTAAAGAAGAATCACAGGTAAATAACACGTCATGGAAGTCATGCGGGCGTAACGCAATCATGGCGGAGCCATTGAAGTGTGGTAAAAAGGTCAACCACCAGTCAATGTCAGATAACATATCACAGGTCACTGGATAACGTGACGTCTCAGAAGGCAAACTGTGCAAGCGGTTTAAAAGGCGGGCCATAAATATCCGGCCTGGCCGGACGCAAGCTGTGACAAATGACAGTTTTCCTAGTAAGGATTGCAATTGACGCCGTGTAAAGGTTGAGATTTGTGTCCACTGCAATAATTCGGTTTTGAGATCTGATAAGCGATCCGCCGGAACTTCGAAGAGCATCTTCTCGGTGTCCACCAAAATCCCAAGGCAAATCATTCTCATAGAAGGAAAACAGTCTTTTTCTGGAGATGATTGTAGGCCTAGTTCATCAAATAGATCTTGAAGACGTGCAAAGGCGAAATGAGAATCTGCAGGGTGTTCGGCTCCGTAAAAATCGTCTAAGTAGACGTCGGCAGTATAACCTTCCTTAGTAAAAACATGAATTACCGCCCAAGTAGTTCGCTGACACACTAGCGCTGATGAACGCAGACCGAATGGGCATCTAGTGTCGAAATACAAAAGACCATCCCACATAAAACCGAGATATTTATAATCTTTGGGGTCAATTGGGAATTGTCGGTACGCACGTTTTCGATCTTTCCTGTAAACGTAACAACCTGAGCCTTTGCTGATAATGAACTCACGCAGTCTGTCTATGCCTGGAAGACGAAGTTGAAATGCATGGTCCAAATAATGAGTTTTCGGGATACTGCTATTGACAGAGGCTGCATGCGGGAAACTAAGATCCATCAAGACCCGGCGCTTAGTAGAACCACGTTTGTGGACTGTCTGTAAAGGAGACGTAATAATGCCATCCGGTAAAGGATTCGCTTTAAAGGGCCCAGCGAGAGCTCCGAAGCTCAATTCAGTTGATAAATAATGTTGGACATCCGCGGGATAGGCAAGAGCTGACTGGTGATTGGTGTGAGTGGGCTGAGGCAAAACGCTGGACGTATAGTTTATCGGCCAACCGAATTGTAAGAAATCGACGACGACGTGGTCGACATAATCGGCCAAATAATGTCTCGAAACAGAAATGTTCAGTTGCGAAGAAATGGGTATTTTGGCTCCGTAGGCATTCGGTTGTGGAGACTTCGAGGCGAGAATATAAGCCACAACCGCATGCGATGAATTGGCTGAGAAAAATGTATGTTGGGATAACATATTTTGTTCAATTTTCGTGTCCGTGTCCGAGTCCGGGTCACAATCCGTATATACTGTTAAGCCAATAGTCTGACTGTTCAGTCACTGCTGGTTGGGAATGGGCATTTTCCACTTGGGACTGCTGGTTGGGAATGGGCATTTTCCGCTTGGGACAGTGTAACATACGGTGCTCGCTTGACTTGCAAACCTGGCACAAATGATGTGAGGTGTCGTTACCAGCAGTGGAATCACAAGAACAAGAACCCTTGTAGTTCCACGCTTGGCAACCTTTAGCCGTGAGTTCATGTGAAGAAGATCCAAAAGAAGACAAAGAAGAAGGAGATGAATTCAGAACCTTGGAAGTGGTCGGGCGTAAATCCGAATGCTTGAAAAATGTGGATGCCATGTCACGAATTTCAGCAATGCGATCCCAATCCAATCTACGCAGTTCGACTTGCCTCGCCAAATAGGAATAGAAACCTCGAACACTTGCCCATGTGTAACTAATGGCTTTGGCCATAAGGACTTCTAGTATGGCGACCATGTGCGCGTTCGATGCCGTGTCATAGGTTCGAATCATCGCCAAATAGCCGGCCACAAAAGATGGAAAATCTAAAGAATTGAACTCAGGATTATGGACGTACCTGGCACAAAGTCCTGCGGCCAGTCGATGGTCTTTTTCTTTGTGTCAGACTTTCCCGTCGCACATGGCGCTGCCGATGCAGTTGGGGGCGTTGCAGGTCCGAGAGCTTGGCGTAAACGGAGCACTTCCAGTTCTAACGCCAACTTTTCTTTTTCCTGCTTCACCAGCTCTAATTCTTTATCCAGAAGTTTTTGTCTTCTTTCTGAAGGCGAAGGATGCCCGAGGACGGGCTCAAGGGCTGTTTCATCGACGCGGAGTTGAGCGTAATGCTCGAATAGCTGAGGTTGCGGCGACGGTGGAAATGCGTAATTCTCCAGTTGGGGTTTGCCCCTGGATTTCTGCTTGGGTTTTTGCAACATGACTGAGAGTAGGAAACAACTAAACGCTAGAGGTTGACTATAAATGCCGAGAGGGCGTTCGTTCCCGGAATGAGATCAAAGAAAATGAAGCAATGTCTTCCTTGAAGCTAACGTGGAGCGATCTGAAAGCCGATACGCTAAACCGCCAGAAAGGCTTGCCCGAAAAGAGGCGTGTTCTCAAAGGCAATTATCAATCATCACCCGTGGTGATCCTTGTACAATTCATGTTGAATATACCCAAATCGAAAGGCCCTTCTCACTAGCCTATCAATTTGACTAAGGTATTTGGTATAAGCAGCAACACCCCAAACTCTAATGCAACAAGTAAAAAGTGACATAATGAGGCAATGGAAGAGGTAAACAAGATCAGATACACTATAACCATTTCTTTTACAAACTCTAAGGATATGCATACATTTTACAGCTCTTTTGTTCAAATCATCAAAATGCTTATCCCAATTGGTAGGGCTATCCTGAAAAGTCACTCCTAGAAGCTTCAAATATGACACACGTTCAATGGTAACGATTGGCTCGACGGTATGGTACCGATGGGTGTAGCGGGAAGTTTTCTCGGTGCTGCTTTTTTAGGCTTTACCTCTGATGTCGTAAGATAATGGCTTACGTTGGGAGTTGCAGCGCTTTGAGTTGCTGACGTTGGTTGTACCCCTGTAGGTTTAACAACCGCCTCACGCTTCATTTGTTTTGACAACCCTTGATAACCCTTGATCGTTTTTGGTCTTCTTGCATGGTAGAATCCATGGTATCTTTCATGTCTTGATCCAAGCTCTCGAGAGTCATGAGTTGCAGAGTTAATCGGTGTTTCAATCGTTAATCGGTGTTTCAATACTTTGCAATAAATGCTCTGGAACCAATATCATCTTTTGCACGTGTTTCATTTTAGCACTTTACCCAATAAATGCACAGCTAAAGGCACAATCAAAGCGGCGAGAGCGGGTAAAAATCCTCCTTGTTGATTGAGAACTTCTTTTTTCTTTTTAAGACTTGGCGTCTTGCGTGTCAAATACAGGAGTTTTGACTTATGTGGCTTCAGACGCTTAAGGTATCAGTGTACCCCAAATGACCATCATACTTCGGCGCCGCTTTACGGTGGGACGTTTTACGCAAACCCTACAAAAGTATATATTTTCTGAAAGCTTAATAATTGTAGATTACGATGGTACATAAAAAAAATTACGGTTTTCCAAATATAGTGCGCTATTTCTCAAAGTACAGAGGTTCACTAATCAAGTTCGTTTCCGGTCGGATTTGAGCGGGAGAACGCGATTAATATCGCTATGTCTTCTTGACACCTTTCTCTAAAAAACGGTGTCGGGGAATTTTTATTTTTTGCTTCTTTCAAAAGTTATGACGGTTTTAGTGAAGAGAATGCATGTTTTATTCAACTCTCAAAGTTTAACTGCGTGTCAAAAACAAACCAGACAAGTAATCAAAATTTCCCGACACCGTTTTTTAGAGAAAGGTGTCAAGAAGACATAGCGATATTAATCGCGTTCTCCCGCTCAAATCCGACCGGAAACGAACTTGATTAGTGAACCTCTGTACTTTGAGAAATAGCGCGCTTTATTTGGAAAACCGTAATTTTTTTTATGTTAATGAATATACCATCGTAATCTACAATTATTAAGCTTTCAGAAAATATATACTTTTGTGGGGTTTGCATAAAACGTCCCACCGTAAAGCGGGGCCGGAGTATGATGGTCATTTGGGGTACACTGATACCTTAAATGATGAACTTGGCACGACAATGTACCCTTTAAGTAGATTAAGAGCCACTTCACCAATGGCCTCTATTTGTTCCCTGCTAGCATGCGCTATCATCTCTTTCCGCTGTCTCCCATTGCTTGCAAAACAGGTACAGAGAAGGTAAATGTTGATTAACCTTGGACACTTTGGGAAGAGCTTGGTTCTTTCTCGCAGTGCCTTTAATGGATGGGTAGTCATACCAGACTGCAGCGTTATGTTACCCCCGCGTTGATTGTTTACTCTTTTCTTGCGATCTAACGCTTGTGAAGTCATGTCTTTAATTGAAATCTACTAGCCATGGTTCATCTGTTTTATAGCCTTTCTTATCCACATAAATCACAGGATATGTATGCGGTGCCGGAAGAATTCTAGTTTGCAACCGTTGAATGTTTGGGGTACGAGGATGTAGATCCATTACAAGGTAACCAAATGGTTGCGATGTAGCATCTTGGAAACATTCCCATACCAAAGGAACTCGTCCAGAAAACACCTGTTGAGCCAATGTCCGAAGCCCCAAAGTATCTCACAGATTGTTAAACACAATGTAATGAGCGTTTAAAGAGATGCTGCGGGAAAAGTTTCCGGGCAGAAAGAGGTTTTTTGTTAGGTAGATGCAAGTGGTGTCACAATGATGGGAAACTTTTGTGAACAAATCCAGGATGCGCTCATCGTCGCTACAGTTTCTCATAAGGTCATCTAACACAAGGATTCCAGGGCGAGAGTGGGGCAGAAATAGAGTGGGAATATCATCAGGAATCCCCTCCACAAATGTCACCTCCTTTGCCATGTCCTTAAAACAATCTTGCCATTGTCCGTAGCAATACACAATCCTATGAATGGGTCACTCAGATAAACAGCCTGCGTGTCGAAGTAGCTGACACGTAAACGTGGTTTTACCACGTTGGCTAGGCCCCGCTATAATGATACTGCTCGGGCACTTGAATTGAGACATATTGACGTAAAGAAACTCAAATGAGTACTGAAGACTCAAGAGGTCCCCCCCACCCTTTAAATACAACTACACGAAAAAAAAAAGGCCTACACGAAAAAAAAAAGGCAACAACAACAACAACAACAAATCTTTGATTTTACTTGAACATTACTTTATTGATTGCTTGCGACAACACTGAAATGACTTACAACCTTGCTGTTCACTATGAATGAAAGACTTATGATTACTATTATTCAACGACTGAAAATAGGTGTGTACACTCTGTGCAACTTGTGCATCGTTCCACTGCTTGAATAGTGTTCATGTCCACATTTCGTGCGCGATGAAGTAAATAAAACAAACAGTAGTCTCCACAAACGTCTGGCGTTAGCCCCTGCAGGGGTTTGTCATTGTAATACGTAGCTTCCCGCAGAATATAGGTATCCATGTCATATGTCTCAGGAGGAAATCCATAACTGTCAAAGAATTCACTTTCACAAGGCGATTCGAAAAACATGGCCACCCAGTGTGTTCCGGGTTGGGTAGGAGGGTCTGTATTTGCAGTGAGACAGATAGGTCGTAATGATGGGCAGTTTGTCGCTCTGGAACACACCTTGTATCAGGGATGTCAATACAGCGTCACGAAGACAGGCTTGCCAGAGTTCTTGAGT
>BLFK01000947.1:1441042-1448542 GCA_014634185.1 Astreopora myriophthalma | reverse complement strand
GCTGGTAAAGAAATGTAAAATGATGTGCATGATTTCATGCCTGTAACCTTTAATTTGTAGCTACATCAACTCCTATACAAAATTCTGAAATGAAACTATTACCTGCCATGCCAGAAAATATTTCTGTCTAAAAATATTGACTGAGTTGTCTCTGTAAACTGAACAATTAAAAAAAATGTAATGCTAAATGTACATACATGTATGAAAAGATGACTGCATGATGCTCTAACTATAATTTTGATGTCAACAACAGAGAGCTATAATTGCAATTTTAAAATAAGTTATAAAAGCAATGAAGAAATGCAAGGGGGGGCAACAAGGTATCAAATTATTTCATAAGTACCATTGTGTCAAAGAAGTTCTTTTTTAAGTTTTTCTTAATGCCATTAATGTCAACAAACATATGACATATGATATGACATTTTAGTTCAACCCACACATCTGAACTGCCCTCTTAGTTGCTATTGTCATACAGTATATAACAGCTGCACGAGACATCAAATACATGTCCAGAGTCTATATTTACATACTGTTGTCTGGTCTGCACAAGTCTTGCATATCACTTACACACCTTTTTCTTTATGCTTTTCAAACCACTTAACAAAGAACTGGAAGCCATCTTTGATGTTCTCAAGGACAGGCGAGTTCACTCCCTTAATCATCTTCCTGCTCAGGATCCCTCTCTCATAAATCAAATTGCATGCATCAAGATAATCAGCGGTCAGCTTAACTGAGGCAGCATCTGGTGGCAGTGGCTCAGACTCAGAAAATCCCCGCAGGGCGCTTATCATGTACTTTTGCTGAACAGTACAAAATAACACAGAAGGCTGAGTAATACAATTTAAAGCATACCTTCTGTGCAAACCTACCATCAATACTAAACAATTATATTGGATGAGGTTTTATGATATCTAGATTATCAAGGTCGAGATAAGGGATATCGGCTGAGGCTGATAACTTACCGAGACCTTGATTATTCTGGATATCACAAAAAACGAATCTACCGGTAATAATTGTTTTATTATGCATTGAATGAAAAAATGGAAGTCATGTTTTACTTCTTCACTGATGGCAAGCAACACAAGGCACGCAAACTTGACAAGATTACCCGTGTCCTTGAGTGTCCTTGACATGATATTGTTATTGTACAATCTGCAGTTATGATGTCATGGGTGCTGATTTCAAAAATTCACTGTATGTTTTCGGCCTATCAGAAAAAGAGCTACAGAGAGAGCTCAATGTATAATAAAAGGGATCGATAATTCTAAACAAAATCCAATGTCTTGAAGCTCTGCATACTTCACTAAAACTTAGTGATGTTAAAGGACCCTAGTCAGCCACACCTTTGTCTTTGGTTACATGCGAGAGTTTGGCTATTATATTTTATTCAGAGGACGTCGAAACAAAGGAGACCACTGTGGAACTACAACAGATAATCAAACACACTTTCCGGAATTCAGCTTAAAGTAGAACAATAAGATTTCGCTTCACCATGCAAGATCAATAATTTTGATGGCATCGAAAATGGCGGAGGCTGACTAGGGTCCTTTAACCAAAATTGTCAGTAACAGCTGAAAGTTATTAAAAACATCTCTGCGATATCTTGACCAGTTCGATAATTCCTTTGAGTTAGATCCTATTTGTTAGATCAATAAATTGTTTACAATAAATATGAAGTAAAACATCCTATATTTTATCAATGTTGCTTAAGCCAACCTGCATAATTTTAGCTGGTTGGACATTGAGACGAGTCCAGACATCACGATATACAAAATTGTATCTCAGACCAGGCACATGTGGTGCACATCCCTGATCTCGTCTGCATTTGTCGCGGCTGTACTGGTCAATGATGGCTTTCCACCCAAATGCTGTATCATTGATTTCAAAAGATTTGTTGCATTGGCTCTGGAGCTGTACAGGGCTGCAATTTGGTTTTTCAGCTATAAGTAAAATGCAGTGTAAAGAAATAGTTAATTTTTACTTATAATCACCATACTGTTAAAATCTAGTGTCAGCGAAATTCCCAATTTCTGGAGCCACCAAGAGGAATGTAAATTGATTTAATAATAATTTTTCCCTTAATTCTTTGCAAAGGAAGAAAAAGACTTTTTCAATGAATTTGAGAAAGACACTAAAATAATTGAGGGTTTAACAAATCAGAAATCTGGATAACATAGATTTTAATTTACAATATATTGATAAAATTCAAGAAATTTTCATGATTACGTGTAGGTTTGGAGAGGTTATCTGATAATTGTTGATAAATTATTGTTGCTAGAAACTTTGAAAGAAACAAGATTAATTAACTTAAAGGAGAAAAAAAAAACACAAAAGAGATGTTAATATATATACATGCAGCAAAAGAGAATGGTTAGATCTGGACTTCCAAATGGTAAATTTGAAAAAAATTTAAGATTCCTCATCAGTAACATATACCTCTCTTGTTTTTATTAATTAGTAGTGGTCTTAGCAATTAAATTTTCAACTTGACTAACCTGGTGAGAGGGACAAATTATCATGTAAACCGTATTGTCTTCCTCTTCATCATAGGGATTGCTAAATTCCATCTTCGGAAGATATCTCTCAATACCAGTGCCTTCTTCTTCGACTGGAATTTGGCAAGCTTTATAACCTGCAAGCACCTTTAGTAGGGCCAAATTGCTTGAAGCTCCATCACAAACAAGAACTTTAACTCTAAATTTGTACAGACTGAATAACTTTACAGTCCTCATCATGCAATCATAAAGAAAACTGTGTTCCGAGGATTTCTCGCAAGCAAAGTGTGGACCAATGATACTGTATGAGGATGTAAGATCCCTCCAAATAAACTGAAGAATGTACGATGCCTTGATATTTCGGGAGGGATCCACAGACTCAAAAATGTCCTGGAGGAAAGGCAGTTCCTCTGGAGTCATGGCAAATCCTTTCACAGTTCCACCATTCATGTCGAACAATATTTTGGATTGCACTTTAGTTTCATCAAAGATAACTGCACCAAATCCAAGGGGCTCAGGTCTCCCTTTTTCTTTTTGAATCTTTGAGAACTCACTGTACTTCACAAATTCTTTTGCAATGGCATTCTCATTTAATCCTGCTGCTGTATTGTCTGACTTGATAAGTTTCTCAACTTGTTGTTTACAAGGAAGCTGGAGAATTCCTAAATTCTTAAGAGCTGAATAGGCACTGGGTGACTGAGAGTAGATACTTATAGCTGAATGCAAAAAATAAACCATTGTTACTCAAAACAGGAGTAGAAATTATGAAAAAAAGGTACACTCTAAATCATCATTGAAGGCAACCTAACCATCCAGTATATAAGACAATTCTTGGAATTATTTCCCTTGTAAACAGTCAACCTTACCAGGAGAATGATTAGTTAAATAGAAAATATTGCAGGTGTATCATTTAAAATGGGAGACCACGGACGCTCAATACAGCTTTGAATGACACACAGTCAGATATTTTAATCTGAAAATTCACAGTTTCTGATTGATATACCCACCAATTCTAAATGTAGCTGTTGACCAACGATTATCCCTCCTTCCTGTAACTAACAGAAAGGAACATATCACATAACACAATCTATATAACTTTTTGGCAATATCTGCCTTTTACTGAGCTTGGTGTTAAGGTACATTATTTATCCAGTATAATTTACCAAAAGAGTTAAGTGTGGCATATGCTATGCAGACTGAGTGAATATTAAGCACTTAAAGACTGACCCCAATGGAAAAAGTGAGTTTTGTTTCCCCAAAACCCTCAAAGCGAAGCTAAGGGGAACACTGAGGATCAAGGCGAAACAAAACTCGCTGTTTCCCATGGGGCCAGTCATTAAGCGTTTTGTTATACTGTACCTCCCAACTCAAAACTAGAAAAAAACTGTGAAGAAATTGTTTGCTTTACACTGGCTGGCTCATAATGGTGCCACGGTTTCAGAGAGCACGACGTGATCACGTGTGAGTCTAACTCCTGAGGGAGTTAGGGAGTCTTGCTCGCCCTAGGGAGTTAATGAATTTTGACTTACAGCACGTGACACGTTTTCCTCTAATCGGAAAACACATTTGAGTTGGGAGGTATAACAAAAGTGAATATTTAACAAGGCAAAGTCAAGGTACATGTACATGATACTAGATAAATATAGCATGCATGAATATAGCTTTTAGACCAATTGAAATTTCCGATTCTATAATTCACCTCTGCAAACTGTGCTTATTATAAGTATAATGACCATAATGTGACAGATGCGTGACAAAACATATAAACAGTTGAGTAACAGGATAATTCCGGTAGGACCTTGGTATTTCCTACTTTTGTGCTGTTTTAAGTTTAAAAATGTTTGTTCCTGCATTCATTTCGCTTTGTTTTAGTCGCTTTTAGTCTGCACATCTGTGACTATAAACCGTTTCGAATTTCTGGTTCTGCTCATTCCACTACAGTGTACAATTTACAAGCAAATAAATTTACTTGCCATTTCTTCTCTGATCCTTCAGAAATTCCAAACGATCCATCATCCAAACTTCCTTCAGTGTTTTTCCTCTCCCTTTCTTGGATTTTTCCGCGTCTTCGAACACCTTCTCTAGCTCTTCTCTTCCCTGAACAGATGCTTCAATTTCGCTCATAAGCATTGACAGCTCCTGATTTTCTTTTTCGTTCAAGCGAACCTTTGTCTTCTCCCAGTATTTTCTCGCGTTTTTTCTAAAATATTTCCGCTCACCGCGAATGTTTTGAAGGCGGATTTTCCTGCTTGCTGGGCTGAGGAAATCTATTCGGTGTGTACTTTTGGCACTTCGCCGAATTGACGAGCTGATATTCTTTTTGCGGAGCTCCAGGATCCTATCTAAGTCACGCGAGAGCAATTTGCACCGCTCACAACAGTCGCTAAGGGAAGGTCGTGAGTTACGAGCATTACTTGGAGAATGCCAAATGAGGCATTCTATATGCCGGTTGACAGGCCACGGCCATTTCTGGCTAAATAGCTTCTTCGGCTGGTATCCAAGCTTTGTATCTAGGTCCTGATACTTTAAATCTAGAAGGCCCGGACAAATTCTCAGCGGGCTCTTGACGCTTATCTTCGTGATCAGATCTCAAAGGAATCCGGAATCATCAAACTCGTATTTTCCAGTCTCGACATTTTCGACAATGTTAACGCGAATATCATAGTGACCATCCACGTGCAAAAGCAGCTTTACTGGCTGGAATAGTCCGGCATAGTCGGTGTAACTTTTGAGCTTGGAGGGAGTGATCGAAAGAAGCGGTCTCCGATCAACTATTTGTTCGATCTCACAGTGAACTCCAAGTTCGAAGCCTGCAATAACGTTTTTCAAACGCTCTAAGTTGGGGATGTCCTGTAATTCCAGACTCTTACTTGATTCTGCCCCTTCAAACTTGGAAGTCAAGGACATTCTAAGACGGTTTAGAATTGGGCGCGATTTTGGAGTCGAACATGATGCAGACGTACCAGATGTAAGTGTAATACCTAATGAATAAAGATGAGAAATCCGTCATAAATTGCGTCATAAATGTAACCCTTACTTTTAATAAGGTATTGTATATCAATATATTCTGCTAAGAGGATGATCCTAATATATTTACTTTAATATAGCTTGTAAGAAAATCGTAAAGCGAAAGCTCCCAAGCTCAGAACAAAAACATCTCACCTTCGCTTTTGCGTTCTTGTCGTCTCTGTTCTTTACTCGAGGATTCCTCGCTGCTTTCAGTCTCACCTTCGCTTTCGCGTTCTTGTCGTCTCTGTTCTTTACTCGAGGATTCCTCGCTGCTTTCAGTTCCTTTCCTTCTCAGGAACTGAAATAACTTTCCTCGAACGCTCATTGCAGAACTGAAATAACTTTCCTCGAACGCTCTTTGCACAACACACTGAGAAATTATTAGAGCCGATTTCTTCACAATGACATCTGATCCTCTGACCATGGGCCGCGAGGCCATGGGGACGAAACTAAAAATAACTTTCACAGCGTGGCGCGAAGCTTAAAATAGATTGAAAAAGACTATCATAGGGCACGGGGATGTGTTCTCTTACCCCATAGTCTCTTGTTAGCCTATGGTATGGTAAGAAACGTGGGGGTATTTTTTATTTCGAATATTAATTTAAAATCCGTAAAATAACCATTTTCAGTCACTATCCCCCAAGCAGTGAAAATTCGCCTTTTCAAGCCCTGTCACTTCGCATCGCTTAAACAACCGCAATTCAAGCCTAGAATGGTGTTTACCTTGGATTAATAAGTAATTTAAACTGAAATATAAACTTCTAGGTTGACCTTTGAGGTCACTGGAAGTAATTAAAAACAGGCAAAATTTCACCGACCTAAACTAATCAAAATGGTGAGAGTTTTCGAGAGCAAATTAACTGACCCGGTAAAACGGTAAATCAACAAAAATATATATTTCTAGAAAGTAGAAAGAACAGGCTTTAAAATGATACGAGAATTATCGTCGGTAAGTTTATAATCGTTGAACAATGGCGCTTTCAAAAACGGCATTATGACAACCCTCGAGCTGTCAAAATGATAAACACCTCACCAAGTGTAGTCTTTCGGCATTTGACAAGGGAGTCTGAAATGTGGATTATTCAAGCCCTGCAAATAGTATTTCATGAAAATGTACCTGAGGAAGTCTGAGATGAGTTGTTCCTTGTTTCTTGATGTTTTGGGGGATTATCTGGCCTCAAATCCTATTTTAGGAAACACGTGTAGCGGCGGAGTATCACACATCAGCTCCGTATTCTCTTGAAAATTCGTCCCGTAAAATCCTTGTCATTAATCATTTTCCTTTGCACAGTGCCGTCCGAAAATGTCCTTAAATTCTTCAAGGGATGTGTTGGTCCCCTGATTTCCATGGCTTGAGGAACTTGAGAGTTGTTGCACGTGTGCTGTTATTTACCAAAGGGCACGAGGTAGAACCTCACAGGGGATTGGGAGGGAATGTTTTGTAATATGTAGCCCAGGTAAACAGCGAAACGCATTTGGGTTTCTGGCACATCTGTGTAGGTATGAGACTCAAAACAATGTGCCTCTCCTCTATTATTTATTTATTGAATCACTTGGCCAAACTTGTTGTATTGCGCTGTCAATCAAATACAAACAGAATTCGGGTCCTTAAGATATTTGACCGTACCAAAATGGCGTGCACACAAACTTTTCGACTAAAGATTGAGGAATCGCCGGAATGAATGACATACACCTATTTCTATTAACTTTGACTACTGGAAATGGGAAAGTGCCTGACCAAGTTGCATACTCGGTACACCTTATTCGCTGAAGAATCGCACTACAATGCGTCAATGCCAAATTTTGCCAAAGTGGTTCTCTTGCATTTCACAAGTACAATTTTCAACTCTTCCAAAAAGAAATAAGCCCCCAAACCTGGGTTTCTTGCAAGGTGCTTTATCAGGCCTTCAACATTTTTCATTTTCCTATAGTCAAAGCTAATTGAAATAGGTGTATTACTTGACTTTGGATTATCGCAATACAGTCGCGAAATGCA
>BLFK01000947.1:1422913-1430028 GCA_014634185.1 Astreopora myriophthalma | reverse complement strand
TCAAGGAAGCACAGAAAGTCGCAAAACTTTAGAACAAAAATTTATTTTTCAAATCGGCACTCTTAATCCTCACGGTATCAACGAACGCTTTTCATTCAACTAATTTATTCTGTTGCTTTTCACGTTGCTAGGCACCAACCAATAGCGTAGCTCCATATTTCTGTATATAAACCACACACAACCCACAATTCCTCGATTTGCTCTGACGAAGGGCTAACGCTCGAAACGTCAGCTTACGAATCTCTTTACGGTGGCTAATTCACATTATCAACTTAGTTGATAAAACCAAATTATCTTGTAATACTCCCACCGACGCAGCACCACAGTTTCTTTAGAAACTTACCCCCTTTAATTGTTAAGGGTTAAGTTTCGTCAATTTGCTTGGGAACTTGAAGAAATGACAGTTGTGGCTTTCTGACTGGTGATTACAATCAGCAACAAAGCACTGGCCCATATTGACCTGAACAACATCCAAACACAGCATCAGTCACGCTCTTAAGAATGATATGATCGCCAAAATCATACGTTTTCCAAAAAAATATTCTCCTCATAAGCAGTGTAACTTCTTTTCTTAAATGTCCTTCGTATGTTTAAACCTTCTTTAGGTAAATATAATTGAAAAATCTGAGCAAAATAATAGAGAAAACAGCAGCATAATACTTGTCACGCTACAGACGCCATCTTGAATGGAGTTTGTTTAGAGCCGAAAATTATCGTCGTAAGCTCTTAGATATGTATAGATAAGGTAAGACAGTTCCATTGGCACTTCCTACAAGCTTGCTGCCGGTATTAGCTTCCAAATACGTCCCAATTGCATATTCATGTTGTTTGGCTTTGTTGCGATCATCCTCACGGCAGTTAAGTTTCTCTCTCAAAGTTGGAGTCCACACACATTTATAAATATGATGACCTTTTATAACTGATGTGAATTGCACTTCAAACACAAAGTTTCATTTCAGATAATGAAAACTTGAACGAGCCATGACTTTGAATTCACATTGAATGCTCTGACACTAAAAGTGAGCTGTTCACTTTGCTAGGCTGCAGCAGAAGCCACACGTGTTTCCTGTTACGTACTGGGAGGTCTTTGACTATGGTTCTTGCACGTTATTACCTTACTGTAAACTTGTGGGATCTAGCACCTGTAAATTCACACGGTGGAACGAGGAGAACATGAACCAAGCAAATTACATAATAACACGGTGCGCAGCGGTAAGGACAAACACGACGAATTAAAAGCAATAGCGTGAAGGTTTATTGAACAGAAATGCTCAAAGTTCCTAGTGGTACAACCTTGCAACTCGAAACGACAAGAAGATATTTAAATCGACAGACCAAAGGTCACGGAGTTAAGAGGTAGATCACAAAGTCATAGGGACGATGAAAGTCGGTTTGAATTTGGTTTGCACACGCACCAATGCTAGTCTTGACTAAAAGCTCTATAGAGAACTTGACGATGAGCAAAAGTGTAGATAGAACTGAAATCCAAATGGAAGGAGAAGTAGACCTTACAAAGTTTACACAAGAACTGAACTACTGTGGAAAACACTAAAACTTATGACTAGCAAAACATCTGAGACAAACTAGAAAACATTCCCAACCATTACAGCGGTGACAAAACCTTATCTATGAAGGTGATAATCCTTAAAAGGAATACAGAAACTCGTACTAGCAATAATGTAAAAAAGAAACGAGAAAACATCATGTTTCAAACCAACATTCCGACCCCTTAAAGGCAGTTCTGCAGATAGCCTTTACAAGAAGAAAGAAAGAATGGTTTGAAACATGAGGTTGACTAGGCTAAAAACTAAAGTTAATCGCTAATAAACAATAACATAATGTCCAATAAAGTTGAATCCAATTGCAATGGATTTTCAGGGTTCAGCGTTCACACTAGAATACCTAGTTACTGTTACTTGGAAATTCAGCTGCCTCAAGTAGTACAATTTTGTTGATTGGATGAACCAGCTCTGATGTACTGGTGTTCAGCTTAACAGAGCGTACTAATCCATCTCTGCTGTTGACCCGACTGAGTGGCCAGGAATTACACGGTTTGTTGTCGTCGAGTACCAGCACAATGTCATCTACTGCAAAGTTTCTCTGCTGCTTGTTCCATTTTTGGCACTCCTGGAGAGAGGGTAGATATTCACATACCCAACGTCACCAAAACACGTCAGCAAGGTACTGAACTTGACGCCAGCGGCGTTTGTTGTGACAATCGTACTTAGAGAAGATTCCAGGTGGAACAGCAGGACCTGCCCGCAACAGCAACAGATGATTGGGAGTCAGTGGTTCTAGGTCATGTGGGTCATCAGACAGTTTGGTGATTGGCCTACCGTTTACTATGGCCTCAACTTTACACATCAGAGTACTTAGACCTTCGTTGCCTAGCACTTGTTCCTTGGTCAAAACTTTTAACACCTTGCATACGGTACGGATGCACCGTTCCCACACTCCATCATGATGGGAACCAGCTGGAGGGTTAAAGGTCCACTTGACAGCGCATTGAAGAAGATAGCCGTGGATCTGAGACTGATTCCAACAGTTGATTGCATTTCGAAGCTCCTTCTCACCCTTTACAAAGTTGCCTCCGTTGTCAGAACGAATCTCTTTGGGTAGGCCTCTTATTGCAATAAGTCTCTGTGAGGCGTTGATGAAGGACTCTGTATCTAGTGAGCTCACGACTTTGATGTGAACTGCTCGGAGAGCTAATCAGGTGAGTATAACGCCATATCTCTTGACCTTAGATCTTCCAGGACAGACTTCAAAAGGACCAAAGCAGTTGACACCTGTAAAGGTGAAAGGTGGTTTACAGGGTGTCACGCGATCCACAGGCAGATCAGTTGTCTTCTGTCGACCTGTAGGTAAAACACTTTTGCAGCATTCTTTGTACAGCGGCTCTGGTATTTACTATCCAGTATCTCTGACGGATAAGGGACAGTGTGTACTCTACGCCTGAGTGCCCAGAAACATGGTGATAATAAAGAATGATCAGTTTGGCCACGTGATGATCCTTTGGTAGGATGGTTGGGTGCTTGGCATCTGTTTCGAGCGATGCACGTTTCAGACGGCCACCAACACGCAGAAGGCCTTGAATAAGGATGGGGTCGAGCTTGTGAATGCTGCTTGACTTGAGGACCTTGTGTTTGCTGGTGCTCAGTTGAATTGTGCCCTTTAATCCTTCGCACTCTTTCGTGAAGGACTGATACTGAAGGTAATTAAGGATTGCATGTTCTGCTTCATGCAACTCTGTCATGGTAATGGGACTGATCTTGCTTGAAGGCCTGATTTGTGAAGATTCTTTGGACCTTCTGCTCTTTATCAACTTGTGAAGGTTGCTCTTGAATCGCATTATCCAGGCAACGACTTTCTTAAGGCACGACCAAGAAGAGAATCTTTCAATGATTTCTGTGACAGGATTGCGAGAGGATGTACTCACTAAGTATACACCTCTGTCTGACTTAATTTCAGGGTCGTCATCTGGAATTGGGCTTGCCATTCCTGCAGGCCTTTGAGGCCACATTTCAGGAGGTGAAGAAAGAAAGGCTGGACCGTTAATCCAGCGTTGAAGGAAATTTGCTGGCACACCTCTGGAGGCATCATCTGCCGGATTATCTTGTGTGTTTACGTACTTCCACTGGGAGGGAGAGGAAGCATCATGTACTGTTGCTACACGGTTGGCAACAAAGGTTTGAAAAGGTTGGCAACAAAGGTTTGATTTTCAATGTACCGGAGAACGCAGGTACTGTCAGTCCAGAAGGAAGACTTGGTTATTGGCAAGGTTAGCTCGTTTCGAGAAATTCGATCCAGTCTGGTTGCAATGATGGCTGCTGACAATTCCAGGTGAGGAATTGTGACCCGTTTAATGGGCGCCAGCCTTGATTTGTCCATGATGAACGTACATTTAACAGCACCACTTCGGTCTGAGATTCTGAGGTAGGTAACGGGGCCAAACCCCTGCTGTGATGCGTTGGAAAAGTGATGCCGCTGGCTTGAGGTAATCTCTTCAGAGTTGAATGGCTGAAAGGAGTGGGCGATTTTCAGATCCTCGAGTTTAGGAAGTTCTTGTAACCAGGCCTGCCAATGGCGCAAGTAGTCTTCAAGTATCGGATTGTCCCAGCTGAACTTCTTGCGGCTCAAATCTTGTAGGATGAGCTTTGTACGTACGGAACGTATGAATGGTGCCACGAACCCCAGGGGGTCATAGATTGAACTGATTATGGACAGCAAGCCTCGTCTTGGACGATACGTCCAATTGAACTCCTAAAGCCCTTGGAGCTTGTTGCAATCTAGGCTCTTGACTTGTGCAGCTCTTTCAGACTTTGGCAACGACTCAAGTACCTTCTTTGAATTCCACAGCCATTTGGTGAGATTGAAACCGCCTCTTGCTAACAGCTTGTGCAATTGGTCGACGTAAAAGTTTCGCATTTTTGTTTCAACAGTCTGAACGTCGAAGGCTCTCTTGTTCTCTTCCACGGTTTTCTTTAGAGCAAAATTAGCACAGCTGGGAAAGGAAGCTCCCCCAAATAGATGGACTCTCATTTGATACTCTCCTGGTTGGTTGTCTAAGTTACCATCAGGCCACCACAGAAACCTAAGGTCATCACAGTGGCTAGGTCAAACTCGGACTTGATGGAACATTGCTTTGACATCTGACATAAGAGCAATCTTCTCCTCCCTGAATCTCGAGAGGACACCAACAAGAGAATTGGTTAGATCCGGCCCCTGTAACAGCTGGTCATTCAGTGAAGTACCACAGTACTTTGCAGAACAATCGAACACCACTCTGATTTTTCCAGGCTTTTGAGGATTGAACATGGGATGATGTGGCAGGTACCAGAGAGCGCCAAGAGGTCCTGTTTCTTGATTTTCAATTTTCCTTGCGTAATCCTTGCTCAGTACATCATGCATAAATTCCTTGTATTTATGCACCTGTGGCTCTTTCCTTAATCGTTTCCGCAATAGTTCTAAGTGGTGTTCAGCGATGGTCCTGTCGTAGACTGTATTGTTGAATTCCAGCTAGTTTACGCCCTCTCTTTGAGGGTGCACCCTTTAACCTTGCAGAAGCTTTGACTTTTACACAAGCACACGAAATGACCAGGAGAGAGGCAGTTTATGCACAGTCTTTGGTTTTGAATAAACATTGTCCTTTCCTCAAGGGACTGATTACAAAATTTTTCACAGCGAGGCAACCAATGTGTGGCCTTACACAGAGGGCACTCGGGTTTCTTGGTCGTAATTTCATCTGTTGTCCTTGACGAGTCATCAGCCTTTCCTTGACTAGAGAACCCGTCTGCCTTGAGGTGTTTTCTTAGCCCCTTTGGTGGGAGAGCCTGCTTGGGTTTGGTCTCTATTGCAACTCTACTGAACACTGGATGGGAGGCTGCTCTAGCCCTGGCAATGACAAACTTCATTATGTCAGCTACGGTAACGTCTCGTTCTTCAGTCTCTATGACTTTGTCTACTGTGTCACGCCACTTGACCCTCAATGAGTATGGATGGAAGCCTGTCTATGATTTCCTTAAGGTTATCTTGGTTGTCCAGCTTGCTTATGTAGCCAATCTCGCTGAGCGTGTTGATGCAACTAGTGAGCTGGACAGAAAACTGCTGACCCATCGTCAGCCTTTATTACGGGACCGTCTGCTAGCCGTTTGACATGTGCGCCTGCAATCTTGTAATTCTGCCTGTATCGTTCCTTTAGTAGCTTCCTGGCTTCTTTGTATCCTTCGTCTTCACGCATGGATAGGCAACTGTTCATAAGCTCTTGCACTGGACCTATAGTGGGCTGCACAAGGTAGTGCAGGCAGGCGCTCGGAATAGACGTCTTTCTTTCGACTAGATGCTCGAAGGCGCATATAAAATCCCGGTAGTCAATAGGATCTCCTCTGAAAACTTGCAAACTTGGTTGTGGAAGTGTAAGTGCCATCACACCTTGTTGCTATTGCTGAATTAACTGCTGGAGAGCGTAGTTTTGACGGTCTTGAATCTCCATCAGATGTCGGAATGAATCATTTGAAGACTTCCAGAGCGGTTGTTTCTGTGTTCATTCGGTACATACGATTCGTGCGATTCAAGTGCACGTGGATTTACTGCCGGCGATTTAGGTGCATGTTGCTCCTTATACCCACTAGAAATGATAGTCCAGTAGGTTAATGCAAAATTTGAGCTGGATCGTGACAAAGCGGACAAAAATGCCAAACTTTGTATACAGTTTCCTTGGGATATGAGTATTAAATCTGGGATGGGTGCCCAAGAAAGAAACTTCCTGTTACTGTATAAAATGGGAATTACTTTTCATCATTGCCCTGCTGTGCTTGGTAACCAGGCTTTTTCTTAAAATAGTATTTGCGACAGTTTTGAAGGGTAAAATGGCTCAAAATCAATGCAAGGATTTCCCTGAATAATATTTGTTGATTTTCGTTACATAAAATACGTTTCAAAATTGCCTGGTTACCACGCTATTGTTATTTTTCAAATACGTTCTAAGTCCTGTAAAGAGTTTCTTGGGCGATCAAAATGCTATATAGTGAACGCGAGGATTTCTGTGTGAAGATTTTATCTCGATGGTCTTCCAAATTATGCTCGTTATCGTATAAATACACATAACATATATGTGGGTGGTTACCAAGATACACATTTTGTGGGTTTGCAGCACAGGCTGCTCAAGCTTATCAGTTGTGTATTTAATCAAATAGTACGATCTGTATTTCATCATCATAACAAATATATGTTATAACTGAGTAGCTATACAGGAGACAGACATGTCGTACAATTTCTCTGTGGTGCAATACAAAGAAACTGAGTAGCATTCCCAGTGTCGGAAACTGGGTACTGTGGTTACATACATTAAGAATGAATCATTTGCTGCATTTGCATTTGCAGAGATCAGTGCAGGGCAAGCTCGCCCTTGCACATTTGCATCTTGAACACTGAGCTTTAAAATAGCACTTGACAAGTTCTCGGCATGATGTAGACACTTCTGGGAGTGTACGCCAGACGGGAACCCAACAGCCATCCTCTTTCTTCCAGTCAAACCTATCAGGGGATGGGATGTTCTGCTGGTGATTGTCACTGGTAGCCCAAATCCCAGCTTGATATATTGACATATATTTACA
>BLFK01000947.1:1389931-1399931 GCA_014634185.1 Astreopora myriophthalma | reverse complement strand
GTTCGAAAATATTTGCATTCGTTCGAACGACTTGGTCAGCCGTTCGCTAAAATCGTCAATCCGTTCGAACGGTTTGGTAAACCGTTCGCTAAATTTCTCAGTCCGTTCGCTTAATTTCTCATTCCGTTCGAACGGTTTGGTCAACCGTTCACTAAAATTCTCATTCCGTTCGAACGATTTGGTCAACCGTTCACTAAAGCTCTCGGTCCGTTCGAACGGTCTGGTCAACCGTTCGCTCAAGTTAATCCGTCCGTATGGTTTCGCCAACCGTTCGCTGAATTTCTCAGTCCGTTCGAACGGTTTGGTCAACCATTTGATTAAAAAGCCAACCGCTGTTAGAACGGCTTGGTCGACTGGTCGTAAACAAAAAGTCATCAACTATTCTATCAGTTCAGAAACCCGTTCAAATAGTCCTTTGAACAGCTTTGTCAATCGTATACTAAAATTAATTGTCTCTTCAAAGTTCTTCTTTGCTAAATAAAAAACGCGGCTGATAGAGTTGTTCATTTCTCTGTCACAATCTCCCTTTGACTCGTTGCGCCAAACCGTATCTTTTATCCTCAGTTTGTTTTCTGTGGTTAAAAGATATAACCTGCTGTTGTTTAATTGAGAACCACGATCGATTTGTTAAAGCTCGTAAATTGCACGCTTGTTTGTTTTTTACGCCGAAACTCTCAGCCGGCATGCACAAAAGCGCGATCGAAACTTGACATATTTTGAAAATATTTCGCTCTATAATGAAGTCTTGAAAAAGTGCACGTCATTATTCATACTTCCCCTGCTTCGACAAGCTTGCCAGTGTTATCTCACTTTCAAATTTTACTCAAACATATTACGGCTTCCAAGTTTTTTGCTCTTCATGTGCGAGCCAAGCGCTGGGTTGCATGACATGTCGTGTTTGAAGAACTAATAATCACTGAATTTCAATTTTTCTTTTTAAATAAAACAACTTGCCTTCATTTGTGTCATCTCTCCTTTTTTTTTGTCAATTTGTCCCTGGCACTGAGCAGCGATTGCTTGGTTTTTCGCTTCATTTCCAGAGAAAAAAGCGATGTTTAACCCCCACTGTCAAATGTTCGGTGCTTTCGTCACGGTTCGGTGACCACGTCACGTTTTTGGCGGCAGTTCACACGAACCGAGTGATATCAGATTTCTTTTATCTTATAGCTTTGTAATTTTTGTCTCTACGCATTTGTTGACAAGAAAATCAGACATAGTATTTTTGCTGAATTTTATTGACGGATAGGCTCACATTGTTACAGACAAAAATTACTCACAAGTTATTTACTTCGAGTATAAACTAGATGGCCAATTTCAGCTATTTTCGCCGGACGCCGGAGCTTACGGAGACCTCTGTTAATATAAATAAAAATTCAATAATTAGGACTTCTTACGCCTTTTCTCCTTAGTTGAACCAAGATAGATAGCCCTTTATTATTAAATAATGCGTTTAGCACTATCCTTTCAGGACGCGGGCCTGTCAGGTTGTCTACCGCTTGTGACACTGAAAACAATTACACTTCATTTA
This sequence comes from Astreopora myriophthalma, assembly GCA_014634185.1. NCBI lineage: Eukaryota > Metazoa > Cnidaria > Anthozoa > Scleractinia > Acroporidae > Astreopora > Astreopora myriophthalma. The sequence continues at coordinate 1,398,403 of BLFK01000947.1, read as the reverse complement.
CCCGATGACGCTTAAGCTCGAACAACAATAAAACAAAAGCACTTTATTAATCCAATGAAAACATTGGAAACTTTGATCCGTACGTGTATACGTCGTGTATAAAAGGAACTATACTCTCCAAGGTTGATCATATCTGCTGCTCAGTTGTCACTGCTTTGCTTACATTACTCAAAATGTCACTCAGGCAATTGGTTAAGAAAACTTCTAAGCGTCCTACGAAGGCGTTGTTTTTCTTTGCAGCAGAGCAGAAAACGGGCATTGCCCCAACTCGATGTATTGTAGAGAAAGACCTCGATCTTGTCGAGGGTAAGAAGGTGACCGTAATTTGGGAGGGAAAGAAGGTCCAAGGCGAGATCCTTGCTGTTAGCGGTAAGTCTCAATTGGAGTCTATCAATTTATTTGAACCTTTCTTAACTGCATCTAAACGTAACCGTTCAAAGTGATGTTTATCACATTTTAACTCCGTCTGATATAATTATGTTATAGATGACGAAAACGTCTTGGCCACCAAAGACCTGGAATGGTACGCGAAGAACTTTCCTTCGGCTATGGATACTGGAGAGGAGACAGAGGTCGAGGAGGAAGAGGAGGAGGCAGCAGAAATCCAAGAAAAAACACAGCCACCAACCAAAAAATGTCGACGGACTAAGGTATGTAGTTATTTCCCGCTTGCTATTACCGTAGTTTGGTTTGGCTTGGTTTTGTTCCCCCATGATTGAGGCAAAGTATGTAATCTCTTCCTCATGAATCTCGTCTACATGTCTTATTATTTTTTGAAGGCAAAGTTTTGTCAGCACGCGTTGGCTTTTTTGTTTTGACAGCGTAGCGAAGAACAGTGAAAAGAAATGATAATTATTTTTACTTTTGTTTGGCACATTTGGGTGACACAACCGGTTGAATGATTTTCTTACAAGGAGTATTTTGGTCAAATGATTTTCCTTTAAAGAAGAATATATTACTGAAGTTATGTTCTTGCGCCGCGTCAAAAAATAAAATGCTTTATGTTCTGTGTTTCGGCATGTGTCGGCTTTTTCTGTTGAAAGCGCTGCGAAGTTGTTTGTGCCGCTTAAAAAATTGGTTTAGGGAGACAAAGTTTTGTGTTTCGGCATGTGCAGGCATTTTTTGCCTTGAAAGCGTCGTGAAGTACAGTGAAAAGAGGTCATAACTTTACTTCTATTCGGCACAGTTTGGTGATTCAACTGGTGAAATGATCTTCGTAAAAAAAAATAAGTATTTCACTGAAGTTGATTTCTTTCGCCGCTTAAAAAAAAATTATTTTTTGAAGGCAAAGTTTTGTCAGCACGCGTTGGCTTTTTTGTTTTGACAGCGTCGCGAGGAACAGTGAAAAGAAATGATAATTATTTTTACTTTTGTTTGGCACATTTGGGTGACACAACCGGTTGAATGATTTTCTTACAAGGAGTATTTTGGTCAAATGATTTTCCTTTAAAGAAGATTATATTACTGAAGTTATGTTCTTGCGCCGCGTCAAAAAATAAAATGCTTTATGTTCTGTGTTTCGGCATGCGTCGGCTTTTTCTTTTGAAAGCGCTGCGAAGTTGTTTGTGCCGCTTAAAAAATTGGTTTAGGGAGACAAAGTTTTGTATTTCGGCATGCGCAGGCATTTTTTGCCTTGAAAGCGTCGTGAGGTACAGTGTAAAGAAATGATAATTTTACTTCTATTAGGCACAGTTTGGTGCTTCAACTGGTGAAATAATCTTCGTAAAAGAATAGTTATTTTACCGAAGTTGTTTTCTTGCGCCGCTTAAAAAAATCTTTTGTCAACACGCGTCGGCTTTTTGTTTTGAAAGCAATTTTTTTTCTATTTGGCACAGTGTGAAGATTCATTCATAAAGAAGCTGCTCGAATAATTCTTATTGACTTTTTTGTGGAGTTCTATTTTCATTTAAAGCAAAGTTAATTCAAAATTAGGCAGGGTTCAAGATGAATTAATACCCATTCCTTTTGTTAGTGTCTGAAACACGGATCATTTTTCCTTTTACCCTTAGCCTACTAAAGTGCAGTATCCAGAAGCTGGTAATACAGAAAGTGATGACGGTCCATACGAGCAGTTTTTGGCAGGCCAAAGGCAGCGAGTCCTTGGTTGGAAGGAAATGCGAAAATCGGAAAGAGCCAAAGCAGCACAGACCGCGGATCCAGCGCCTAACATAGTAAAATGCAGCAGCGCAAAGCCTTCCCGTGAAGACGAAGTTGTAACTGAACTCCGCCAGCAGCTTGCTGCCAAGGCAGAAGAGTGCTGTCAGCTGGTAACCAGACTGGATGCAATGGAAGAAGCTAGCAGTAAGATTCTGTCCTGCCAATTGCAAATGCAAGAAAAGTTTATTAAGGTAATTTTAATCCCACTTGCGTTTTTTTTTATTGGGGGTGGGATTAACTCTAATCCTTTAAAGTCCATATTAACGAAACAATCTCCAGACTCACAATGAAAGGAAAGCTTACTTTTACCTTTTTATTAGTAAAATTGAAAAAAAAGTAAAACATTTACAGTTGAACTCCCTTTTAGCGGGTGCCGTCTATTAAACTGCCAACTCTCTAAGTTCCGATAGTACAGTGTATTGTGCTAAAAGCTCTTTCAAGTGGCCAGTTGCCCTTTCCCCAAGGCTGGCCGCGAGGACAAATCTCAGCCATGGTATCTTTCTTCAGGTTTGGTACAGCATAAGAAATACAAAGTCAAAACTGACCCGTAATACTTTTTCAGATGCTGGAGAAAATAGAGACGTCCATGTCACGAATGGAAGGCAAACTGTTGGAGAAGATCTCAACATTGGAAGATAACGTGGGTGCTCACGTAGCTAACATCGCAACACGCCTTGACGTACTGGAGGGACAATCCCTAAGTAATTTGTCCATGGTACGTATTTATGTTGTGTTTTGAGAACATTACTGGATTTCACTCAAGTAGTTATTTTCTTTTTTATAAAATGAGTCAAACAAACTGTAACAAAAATTATATCAACACTTAACAGTCTATTAAAAGGATATTTTCTTTACTCTTGTTTTTATTACGATCGAGCTTAACAAGCTCCTTTATTGAACATTAAAAAAGGCTATTAACTTTGCTGTTGTTTTAAGAAGTTCGAAAACTATATGTAGGAACAGTAGAAATGATAAGTTGTAAGTCAATGATAATGTTACTGAAAACGTAGTTTTGTTTTCCCTCTTGTTTTCAGCTCAGTACCACGGTACCTGAAAATGCGTTGGCCAGTGAGATTTATGACACTGAGGCAGTTGAAGAGCACCAACAAGCTCTGAGTACAATTAGCGCAGATGTCCTGAACAGCCTAATCCAGGAAGTCCAACCTGCAGAGGTCAGACCTGCGCCCAACACTGCGGCAGCAGTGGAAGTCAGATCTGTGCATCCCACCAGCACTGTGGCAAATTCTCCCTTGGAAGTCGGCGATGAACTTATTGGCACTTGCATAACACCAACAAAAATCAGGGCAGTCCAGCAGGCTTTGAACCAAGAGAAAGAGCGGCACCTATGTGCGCTAAAACTAATTTTCTCGTTCTTCACAACTGAGGAGCTAGCGGCAAGCAACACTGATGGATCGCATGGAAAAGGCTCCCTCGACAGTAACAAACTGAACTCATTAAAGGTGTTACTCTTTACTAAGTTTCCGGTTGGTCCAGACGAGGAAAAGGAAAAAGTATGGAAGGCCATTAAGAGTAAAATTAATACAAAGTGCCGTGTTATCCGAAAGTTTGCACAAAACGACTTGAATGAGCGGTCGCTGTAGAATATTCTTGAATAATAATACCCAGTTGTTTCTTTATCATGTAAAATCTTTGTCTGTTTAACTGAGTATGATGTAGTATCTCTGTACGTAATAAAATTATGATTTCGCCGGTTGAATTAGTGTGCAATTTCGGAATGTGTCGGCTTTTTGTTTTGAAAGAGCCGCGAGGTACAGTGAAAAAAAAATTTATAGTTTCACTTTTGTTTGGCACAGTTCAGTGAAAACTGGTCTTCATTTAAAGAAGAGTATTTTGCTGAAGTTGTTTTCTTGCGCCGCTTACAAAAAGAAATGGTTTAGGGAGACAAAGTCTCGTGTCTCGGCATGCGTCGGCTTTTTGTTTTGAAAGCGCCACGGAGTACAGTGAAAAAAATTGTAATTTTACTTTTGTTTGGCACAGTTTGGTCAATCGACCAGTTAAATTGGTCTTCATTTAAAGACGACTATTTTCCTGAAATCATTTTCTTGCGCCGCTTACAGAAAAAAAATTATTTTAGAAAGACAAAGTTTTGTGTTTCGGCACGCATCTGCTTTTTGCTTTGAAAGCGCTGCGAACTTGTTTTCTTGCGCCGCTTACTGAAAAAGATTGGTTTAGGGAGACAAAGTTTTGTGTTACGGCATGCGTCGGCTTTTTGTTTTGAAAGCGCCCCGAAGTTCAGCGAAAAAAAAGATAATCTCACTTTTGTTTGGCATAGTTTGGTCATTCGACCGGTGAAAATTGGTCTTCATTTAAAGACGAGTATTTTGCTGAAATTATTCTCTTATGCCGCGCAAAAAAACATAGTTTAGAAAGAGAAAGTTTCGACATGCATCGGGTTTTTGTTTTGAAAGGTCAGTGAAGTCAAAGAAATGGTTATATTTTCAGCGAAACAGATTATTGATAACAAGCTGATCGGCACAGCGTGATGTGCTCAAAGAAACTTTTTATTCTAGAATCCAAATCGAAATTTTTCAATAAAACATCGAAATAATTAAAATACACAATCGGACTACTAACGTAGCATGCACTTTTAAATTCATTCATTGGTCATAACTTTTATTAGAAGTGGTGGCTCCTAAAGGAGCCGTTTTTTTAATACCTGTAATGCAATGTCGAATGCTCGACTTACAGGATTTTCCCCTGCGTAGTGCTATGCAGGGTGAGCTCTTAGAAGAGCTGTTTTTGTTTTCTTCAGTCAGGCCAGTTCACGGCAAAGCAGGATTTCACGGCGCTGGTGCAACCAAATCTTCGGTTCCTGGTTTGCAGAATTGACGAATTTCGCGGTACAGATACTGCTTTCGTTCTTGAGATAATCCTTCGGGCTTGAGCTTTGCTGGAAGCACTGCGGGCGGTAGAACGCCATGGTTTTTCAGCAAAAAAACGGATCGCTCTGAAGAAGTGCTGTACTCTTTGAAATACAGTTTGCCGGGTTCCTCTTTGGAAAATCTGAATTGATGGAACTTTTTAATGCCAGGAAGCTTTACAAAGTACTGTTCCAGGAAGGCTGACCAATTGTAGACTGGCACGATAACTTTTCCATCATGTGTCCCAACGAGCTGGGCTTTGTTTACTCCGGCCGCGCTGGATGACTCAACCATCTGTGCAAACTCATACAGGGAAGAAACGTAGCTTACTTTGTAGGATCTCTTGATTATTCCGAAACATCGATCAGGTCCAAACTTTGTATGTCCAGCAATTAGAAACGAATATCTGATTGACTCATGAAGTTCATGTATTACTCTCCAAGCCAGGTACCAAAGGAAATAGTTATTTTTATTCTGCCCAGAGCAGTTGTCGGCATGAAGATGGACGTGGGTTTCGCCTAGTCCATGGTTCTCAAAGTAATGATGAAGATAACTAATCGTTGTGTTTGCCCCTTTTCCAACGTCACTTGCCTCGTCAATGAGATAGTTCACTTGCCGAGGGACTGCTTCGCACATGACGCCAAAGATTCCACATTTGCGTGGGGTTTTAAAATAAATCGGTCCTGGCTGCAGCGGGTTGCTAGGAATATGTACTTGCTGGGCGAAATCGAATGAATAGTGGACAGTTGTATCCACTGAACAAGCTTCATGCCGTTCATCCAGATCGATTGTCCCTTCGAAGCTCTCAAAGTTACTTTTTGACTCCGCACAAGCGTTCTTGTAGAAATCTCTTTCTGTTTGGACACAGTTTAAATGTTCTTGCTGAATCAGGACGAACTCAGATTTCTCCCTGTCGGGAAGGTTTGCGGAGCGAAGAAGTTTCGTTGTGTTTTGTTGGCAAGTAAAACAGAGGTCAGTCATAGGTTTGGCGATGACAACGTCAGGATGAAATTGCTGCCATAATTTTGTGAAGGCAGTGTAGCCAACAGCCTGTTTCCCCGTTTCTTCGCATACTTTTTTATAGCCACGCCATACATTCATTTTAGTCTCGCATGACGAAAGCAGGCGAATGTCATCCTTTTTGTAACCTGGGATTCTGCCAGGAAGCAAAATTGCGTTTTCGTCAACGTAATTCATTAGAAAGTTCTTGACGTCCTCGGTTACAGCTTGTGGTAATGTGTTATGTGGAAGTCTCTTGTGATTTCCATGAACTCTTGGAGAAAGACCGTGTTCTTCATAGTGCTCTTTTAATCGGCGAAACCGCGAGTAGCTAATGCCGTACAGATGTAAGAACATATCTTTGCAGACGGGACGGTTAAGGTAAAGGAAACTACAACGTGGACTTCGCTTCCTTTTTTCGCCGGTGGTTTCAAAGTTAGTAGATGCTTGTATGTTTGCCAGTATGACAAGATCGAGTTCGCCATGTGAGAGCTCAAGGCAGTTGTTTACATTGGAGAGCACAGCTTCCTTCGAAAATCGCTGGGAACATTGCGCGCCTTTTCCACCATAAGAGCAGCCGCAGCCGTTTTGAAGAAAGATTTCTACTTTAGATAGGATTTCCTCGTTTTCAAGCACATCATCGAGTAGCTCATAATCTGCCATGATAAAACTTTTCACAGGAATTGATTGAGAGCTTTTTTCCAGTGGGTTTTACTTTTAGCGTTGTTGTCAAGACAACAAACTCTTTTGTCCACGTGATCAAATCCCATTGATGGGTGTTGCGTTACAGACCTGTCAAAACTTATGCAAATTTGGCAAGATCGGCACGCATGTTTACTTCATTTGCATGTTTACTTCATGGTCTAGAAGAATACAGAGCTACTTGAGTTTGCCAAAACGTTCGAAGGATTTATAAATTTTATCAAACCATTTATCATACCATTCGAACGGATGTTGAAGCAACAAGAATTTTCAGCCTTCATCAATGAATCAATCAGAGTTACTTCCTTCAGTAAATGAGACTGTCCTTTAGAAAATGAAACTGGAGTTTAAAGCAAAGCTCTAACATTGATTAAGCCGCAAGAGCAAAACACTTCAAAATATTCGGCATAGAAACTTTAATAAACAATTTTTGGTCAAAGAAAGAGCATTTTACTGTTTCAATGAACGATTTGTGTCAAATTTAACTGGAGTTATAATTTTTTTCGACAAGGTCTTCGGAACGCTTTAGAAATAAACATCTCGCAAGTGACTTGCCGACGCGTGCGAAACACAGAGCTTTTCGGTTTACCTTCAAGTGAAAAATAACTAAGCGTGAGCAGCGCACCATAGAAACTTTGATAAACAATTATTTGGTCAAAGAAAGAGCATTTTACTGTTTCAATGAACGTTTTGTGTCAAATATAACTGAAGTTGTAATTTTTTTCGACAAGGTCTTCGGAACGCTTTAGAAATAAACATCTCGTAAGCGACTTGCCGACGCTTGCAAAACAGAACTTTTCCTTGAAGTAAAAAATTACTAAACATGAGCAGCGCGCCATTGAAACTTTAATAAACAATTATTTGGTTAAAGAAAGAGCATTTTACTGTTTCAATGAGTGATTTGTGTCAAATAAAACTGGAGTTATATTTTTTTCGACAAGGTCTTCTAAGCGCTTTCAATAAACATCCCGCAAGCGACTTGCCGACGCGTGCGAAACACAGAGCTTTTCGGTTTTCCTTGAAGTGAAAAATAACTAAGCGTGAGCAGCGTGCCATTGAAACTTTAATAAACCATTATTTGGTCAAAGAAAGAGCATTTTATTGTTTCAATGAATGATTTGTGTCAAATAAAACTGGAGTTATATTTTTTTCGGCAAGGTCTTCTGAGCGCTTTAGACAATAAACATCCCACAAGCGACTTGCCGACGCGTGCGAAACACAGCACTTTTCCTTGAAGTAAAAAGCAACTAAACGTGAGCGGCGCGCCATAGAAAATGAAACTGGAGTTTAAACCAAAGCTCTAACATTAATTAAGCCGCAAGAGCAAAACACTTCAAAATATTCGGCATAAAAACTTTAATAAACAACTATTTGGTTAAAGAAAGAGCATTTTACTGTTTCAGTGAACGATTTATGTGAAATATAACCCGAGTTATAATTTTTTCGACAAGGTCTTCGGAACGCTTTCATTGATCGGCATGACGTTTTGAACAACCGCAGAGAAGTTCTTGCGGTTCGAACATCCCATCGCAAAGAAGTTCTTGCGCTTTTATCATGCAACCACAAAGAAGTTCTGACAGTTTCCAGGACTCAAGCTCAAGTGGTCCGCGATCAGGCGCAAAAAGAACTTCTTCTTGTGGACGCAAAAAGAAGTTCTTGTTTGTGCATTATTTTTGGGCAGTATTGTAAATAATCCAAACAGATAGCCACAGCTGAAAGCTCCCTTGAAAAA
>BLFK01000947.1:1376733-1378406 GCA_014634185.1 Astreopora myriophthalma | reverse complement strand
GAAATCACTTCAACAGTTTGGAGTAACGCAAGGTCTCAAGTGGATCTTCTCGTCAGCTGACGCTCCATGGCAGAATGGTATTTCCGAAGCACTTATTAAATCAGTTAAGAGAGCAATTACGTTAGCTATTGGCGAAAGTGTAATGACATTTTCCGAATTGCAGACTGTTTGCTTTGAGGCTGCTAACTTGATAAACGAAAGACCAATAGGTAGACACCCAACCTCACCGGATGACGAATCATACCTATGCCCCAATGATCTCTTACTTGGACGTTCAACGTCACGAGTACCAAGCGGACCATTTGTACAAACAAATAATCCACGACACAGATACAAATTCATCAAAAAAATTGTCGATAATTTCTGGAGAAGATGGACTAGAGATTACTTTCCAAGTCTCATTATACAACAAAAATGGCACACAACGAAAAGAAATCTTAAAAAAGGGGATAACGTCCTTATTCAAGATTCAAACCAGATCAGGGGCCAATGGAAACTCGGAAAAGTTTTGGAAGTGTTTCCAGGAGAAGACGGTATAGTTAGAAAAGTACACGCGACATACACAAATCCTAAACAAGGGGAACCAGCTTATATATATAATGGAAGAGGATACATTACAGTCGAAAGATCAGTTAACAGACTGGTATTGCTTCTACCAGTGGACGAAACGGGACAGCAATCTTACTGAACACATGAAAATTCAATTAACCCTTGACGCTGGACATTAATAATAATCGTAAGGATAATCAAACTCTGTAACCAAAATTTTTGGTGGGGGAGTGTTTCACTCTAGATTAATTAATTACGCGTGAAAACGCAACAATCGTTAATCAGCTATAATTGAACAATCACTAATTGATCGTGCATGAGACACAACGAACGTTGGAGACAATCATCAGGTAAATATTTCTTTTCTATGGAATTGTAATTTAGTAGAATCCTTACTCATCCATCATAATTGCTGTATTTTTGCTATAGATTTTGAACGAGCATATGTGTATGAACAGATATTAAAGAACACAGTTTGAAACCGTTGGTTACGGCAATATACAGTAGTTGTTGTCTACAACAATACACTTAGATAGTAATGTATCTACTACCTTTACAGCCTTATATCAAGACCTATTGCAATATAAGCTGTCAGTTCCCCAGTTCAAACTGGCCATGTTCCCTTGTTCCCCCCAACTCAATCGATTCCCGTCGAACAAAACTGCAACAACAATTTAAAAACAGCAAACCGAAAATAAATGACCTAGCACAGGGTAATGCCCCAAATGCCCTCCTCTCCTCGCTCTGTTTTCCAATCATTTGATAATACAATTGAATTTGTTGTCGCAAAATTTTTTCAAGACCCAAGATTTCTGACAATTTTACTGATCTACCTTGCCTAGGTTGCCTATGGCCCGTGCACATGCCACAGTTGTGGTGGGTACGATGAGGTCGGAGATGTCGCAGGAGAATGCTGCAATTGTGGCTGTGCGCCATCTGTGCACCGGGGTAAGCAGCAAAGGAAAATTGTATGATTGTGTTCAAAATACCTGGAATGACTGTAAAAAAAGCTGGTAAATGCAACATATCTCAGACCATAATTGTTAAGTGTTTTGGATATTATTATTATAATAATAATAATAATAATAATAATAATTTAGCGACGGAACTTGTAGCCTTCCAAG
>BLFK01000947.1:1361733-1366733 GCA_014634185.1 Astreopora myriophthalma | reverse complement strand
AATGGGCCCAGCGGACAGCTGCCCCTAATCCCCACCCCTTGTCCAGCAAGGTGCGTAGGCCGATAGCTACGGTTCGTCACCAGAGTGTCTTCCCAAGAGACGCATTATAGACTGAAAATACTCATGGTTGCTCTTCCATCTGAAAATTTCTGCACAGGTCTGTCAGATTTCAGCTGTAGCAAATGCCCTTTGCCAGCACCATAATATTCTTTGCAGACAGATACCTGATTACGGAGAAGAAATAAGGTAACTCGAAATTGTAACTATACTGGATCTAGCAGCTTCGCAAGTCCGTCCAGTTAACCCTTTCACTGCCGAGACCCACTTTAGGGATTTCACTCTGTCTAACGCCAGGGGATTTTACTGTCTAACGCCAGACGATTTTACTCGTCACTGGGGTAGCCCTTGGCGCTGAAGGGGTTAAAGTACAACAACGATCTTTTACAGAACCACACTCATGATGACAACTGTGAATGACAAAGGGATGAATGTCAGCTGTCCAAAGGGAACAGGGGAGGGGTTTTGTCAGCATCTGTACCACGTAGTATGTAGGCATACATTCTCTAGACTGAAACGTGTCCATAGCTTTTCCAAAATGATAATTTGCTTCAAACGACATATTAGCATCTGGTAAAATAACTCCCTTCGCTCTGATGAAGGTGGCCTAGTTTCTGTGATGCACTTTGTCCAAGACATTTCTGACACACGAAGCTCCACTGTGAAGTATATACAATTAAGGTATATATGTGAAGTCAGGAGCCCATGGTGAAGTATATATATATATATATATATATAATGCACTGTGGAAATATCCTTTCTTTTTAGGGTAGTACCATCGGTATTCGCAAAGATGGGGGGACAGTTTCCTTCATCTGCAACCGTTGAACCAGAGATAGAAGGTACTTGAGAGAAATTTATGAACAACGATGGAATAGAGATTGGTGATGGCCAGGGGAACTTCAGACTCAAAGCATTAGCTTTCGCCCACTGGACATTCAATAAGTTTGGTGGCAAGCTGCTTGTGTGTGACTTACAAGGTAAGTTAGAATATTAATGTTTGACGCGTCAAGTTGTAAAGACAATAAAAGTCTTTATTTATTCATCCATAGTCAGATAGCCACAACATACATGTGGCTTTACATACATGACAACACTTCTCATCAATTAATTAGAGATCAGGTACAATTAAATAAAATTAAAAAGACACCTATTAATAAAAGACCTCTTAAAACGTTCTGTTTTAACAGCAGGTAAAAAAATCTCTGTTTCTTAGGGGGTAATAGTTGGTAAAGGGGGTGGAAAGGAGTATCTGTAATAGTGCTCCATAGCTTACAGTCTTGATTTCTGATAACTTCAGCTATTACATACAGGTTGTTGGTATAACCAAATTTAAACGCTCGCTTAAAAAACCTGTCAATGCGATCAAGGTATTTACCTTGATATGCCGCTCCCCAAATCTCAATTCCATATAAAAACAGGGACATAATTAAGAGATCAACCAATTTAGTCAATTGCTCTTTAGGATATAAAAAATGTTTGCAAACACGTAGAATATATAAACGACTACTAGCTCTGCGTAGCAAATTGTCAACATGAAGGTCCCAATCCGATGGATTCTCCTGAAAAATGATGCCAAGCAATTTCAACCAGCTTTTCCGTTCAATACCCTGTACCAGAGGTGGCAATGGTTTGGAAATTGTACCATGCACCACCATCTCCCAGGTCTTAGTGAGATTTAGTTTCATACGGTTAGTAACCGCCCAGTGTTGACTTGGGGAGTTAACATTTAAGCCGGTATTGGCATCGGTAATCTTTCCAGTACTGCACTGGAGGGATTTAAATCAACACACCAATGCAATATATATTGCGTTGCATTGGATTTACCTGGTGAGTATACAACGATATAAGGCTTGGTGCCCTATTTAAAAATCATCTGTCCATCTCGGAAACAATTAAGTATGAAGCATTAGTTGTAATGGGAAGAATGGTTCTGACCTCTTAAGTACACGTACAAAGTCAACACTATGTACATTCTGTACATCAGTGGTGATTAGTCTACCATGGCTCCAAGAGCACCAATCAGCTCACATAGAAAACATCATTGGTTGAAATCGGCGTTTTTGCTGAAAATAGCGAACGGCTATCGACTTCAGTTTCAGTTCAGCTCGCTATTAACAGTTACGGGAAATTAGAAAATATAACATAAAAGAAGTGAAACTCTAAAACCTGTTAGTGTTGCCCTTTGGATTAGTATGTATTAATTTGGTTCAAATGAATCCCCTAAACCGAATTTCCCCTTTTTAAGGGGTGGAAAATTATTTATGTTAACAGTGTCATTTCCAACAACGTTGCTACCAACAGCTTTTGACAGAACAAGTGAAAATGAAGATATTAACAGGAATCAAGATCCCATAAGCCCCGAGGTAGGTGAGGACACTAGTGGAATATAAGGGAGATTATTTTCGCTGAGACTAGAAATCTTAATAAACTGTTCTCCTAGACCTAGACATTTGGCACTTTTTATCATATACAGGCAAAATAAAACTCCGAAAATTTTATTCCGGGCTGACCTTTGTGCATGAACTCAATTAAGGGAACAAAATGGAGTAACCGCAGAATACCCTGCCACTTTACGCTTGCTCGTACGCTCGCATATGTGGAGATCTCTCTAAAGAAAGGCGTGTCGTTTCATGGGGATCAGTGCATGTGCTATACGAGAAAATATATAAAATATGAACTAGGCATGGCGCTGCGAGCGAGGCTATACCCATTGCTTACAAAGCACAAAACTATTAAAGCACAGGATACTCTCAATGCCATTTGGTTCATTGAATCAAATTAGAAAACTCCTTGGTGCTCTAGCATGCGAACGAATATATGTTTATCACCCGATTTGTTTCTTTAGGTAACCTTTCATCCCCGACACGGAATTAACATACATAATACGGTATAAGTAGACACTACAGGTGAGATATGTGTCTGCTTGTATGTTGTGGCAGTCTACTGTTAACTTGACGGTTATTCCGGTTTGCAGTAAATTTGTTTTGTCTGGTTTTAGTGATAAAAGTTTGAAAATTACGGTTTTGGGTATGCCATTCCCAGGACCCTTTTCCCAATAAATATATGAGGGATATTACACGGTGACGAGGAGATATAAATGTTATGTTCAAGTGGCAAAAACAACATCCCATGACTGACTGGGCAGCGAAGAAGTGAGTTATTGTTTTTTTCCCTCACCAAGAACTCAAAATACTCCGGACAAACAGCATGGGACAAGATGTCTCGATTAACACGAGGCTATGGTCTGAAAACTGCAAAGTGCCTTGTGTCAGCCGGCCGGTTGATGGATTATTATAGAGTTGGCGAAGCCTTATAGGAGGATGTAACTTCCTTGCCCGTTGATGCTGTGTACTTATTGGTTATTTGCTGTATCTCTAGGTGTTAACGTTAAGTTCTGATGAAGACGAATCCCTTCCTTCGCTCAGAGACTTAGTTGCGTCAAAGGAAAGGGAAACCCAAACCAGCGTCAACGCGGATCTTTCAGTTTCATACAACAAGCTTGATTGCGGGATTTGTTTAACAAACAAAATAAATGTCATGTTTTATAAATGTGGGCATATGTACTGCTGCGAAGACTGCGCAGTCAAGTTGAATGGGACTTGCCCTATATGTCGCATAAAATATGACGAACTCGTCATGATATACCTGGGCTAAAACGAGCCGAATACACTTTTTCTTATAGGAACGACTAATTTCACAGCTGAGGATCAGCGTTATTATTATATACATATAATTATGTATACATATATATATCTAACTGCAGACAGTACTGTTTCGGCCTTCTGGGCCTCATCAGTGCAGTGCTGATGCTAGGATGGAGGCAAGACTAGGTAGTCGCCCCGAATGATCCCACACATGTGGTATCACCTAAGTCATGCCAGAGTGCTCAAACTAGAAAACTAGTGAGCTATGCGCAGCTATATATATATATATATATTGGCGATTTGAATGTGAAAACATTCTTATGGTGTTCTAAAGTTGTATGGATATGGTATTTTTAGTGAATCAATGCGAACGTGACCAGGAAACCTATCAAAGTGCCTTGTTTGCTGTTGCTTCTCCCTAACTATTTTGGTTAATTGTCCTCGTTGAAACAGTTAACATACGACCAAAATGCTCTCTGCCTGAGGCATGTTCTTACAATGTTCTTAAAATTGTGGTCAATCCCAGAATCAACTGACGTTCTTATAAGAATCTTAGTCTTTACTGCACAGTCATTAGCAATCCACTGTGCAAGCGATTATTACGGAAGTGTGGTAACAAGATGACAACTGTGCAAAGTTGGCAAGATGACCCATTTCTCTAGTTTCCCTTCTCAATCAACTGAGTTCGTAGTCTGCTTGGCAGCCGTTAACGTTACGTGTATGGTCCTGCAAAGTGGACAGACGATTCATAACGGTTCTGTAGGAGACCAGTGACCTCGGCACCGATTGAGATGTCTTGATTATAAGTTCTTGATCTGAAGCTTTATATATCGCATTTAACTCACCAAGCCTTTCACATTCGTAGTGGTTATAATGGCAGCAGCAACATAAGTCATGACAGTTCACTTCCTTTTCACTTATTGTAAATGTAAACAGACCCCGAGGCTGCGCAATACGGACTCGATTCCTTGTGCCCAGTCGTAGCGGAAGTCACGGAAATTTGCAAAGGTTTCTTGCGCCGGTCTTTCTTAAAACGGCAAGGAAGGGAAGTGAAAGGCCAACCAAAAGATCTGGGTCATTTGCCAAACCCTAACTTTCCAAGAGGTAAATGGAGCGCCCGAGTACACGGCAGCGCGTATATTACAGGTATTAAAGCTTGGTGAGTCTTGGTGAGTTCAAACATCGATGTTATCTTTAAAATACTGCCTCAAATGATTATACACAAGGGTTGCATTTCCAATAGTAACAACCACATCATGACTCCTGCACCAGTCGTTGGCCATTGTTCGTACTTCA
>BLFK01000947.1:1342935-1354931 GCA_014634185.1 Astreopora myriophthalma | reverse complement strand
TCGCATGACTCGCAGCCATGGCTCTCGCATGGCTCGCTGGCTACCTTGTCCTAACTCAAAACTGATTCCTGCTATTGCAGACGGTCATTCCAAGTTTTGTAATTCACATCCAATTGAACGTATTTTCCTTTAATCAAGAAAAATCCATGGAAAGGACGCCTGAGATTCTTTCTGACATTGACTTCAAGAACATTCAGAATTGTCGGGAAATGGTGAAACCGTTTATTGTCTTTGATTTTCCCGACTGATTTTTCAGAAGCCTTTGATTGTGTTACTGAAACAGAGAGAGTGTTTTGTCTCATCGCTTTTTTTAAGGCTGGCGGCAATGTACATCTTTCTTTTAATACTGTTCTTTAATTAACTTAACGCCATCCGATGATGACATGATTCCGTAAAATTTGACGCCTCAAATGATAGATTAATGGAATAAAATGGGAATGACACGTTGCAAGGAACTGGGCATCCAGCTGAGACATTTTTTGGTTGCTAAGAGCGTGCGGCTCGTTATGATGACACGAAATGAATCAAACATGTTTAAAACCAATCAAAATTCCACTTAGGAAATAAAAACCAGCGTAAAATAAATCAAATCGAATTTCTTAATTCCTTAAAGTATAAACTACAAAATCTAAATCAATATTCGCAGTCATAAAACAAATGATTAAACATCGTACCCGTCACATAAAGCCTGGTTTCCATATCGTTGTATCTGTCGTATCCGTTGTATCTGTCGTAGATGAAAAAAATTCATACGACAGATACAACTATATGGAAACCTCCCGTACAACCGCTCAATACCACAGAAACGACAGATTATCTCATACAACAAGTTGTATCTGTCGTTTCTGTGGTATTGAGCGGTTGTACGGGAGGTTTCCATATAGTTTACTCTGCGAGCAGAGGCCCTTCGATCTTCCTAGATAAGTCGGGAAGAGGAAGGAACTGGGCTCCGTAAGGAACCTCTGCCAACCGCCTCGACTTTTCCTGTTGAGCATGCGTTAAATTCAAAGGTAACCGAGCGTCAGTCAAGCGTGACCAGTATATGTATCCGCCAAACTGAAATAAACATTCGACATTTTTGCGAAAATTTCTCTGAAAGACACGCCGTAACTGAAAAAAAGAAGAATATATTTCCTCACACGCTCAAGATAGTTTACACTTTTCAAATGCCGTTTTCATTCTACTTTCGCCGTGACGGAGGAAATACCCACGTGAACTCACAATAATCACGAGAGCAAAGGTCATAACTGCCATGCCGATGTAAATTCAAAAATACTGATCACGCGCGAGTGATCATGCGCAAACAACGAAAAACCGGTTTGACTACTCGAAACTGGTCTGACTCATCCAGATAGTTGGATGAGCGGCAAATCAAAGAAAGTCGAAGCTTTTGGCAGAGGTTCCTTCCTCTTCCCGACTAATCTAGGAAGATCGAAGGGCCTCTGCTCGCAGAGTACATATAGTTGTATCTGTCGTATGAATTTTTTTCATATACGGCAGATACGACAGATACAACGATATGGAAACCAGGCTTAAAAGCGCCCCTTGCCGTGGGGTAACTACCTCAGTACAAAAGATACAATGAAAAGTTTCCATGTTTTACGATGTTTCGATAGAGTTGTTGCGAGATTCTTCCGAGGAAATTGGAATGAAATGAACAAAAATCACACCCGTTTTATACTGCAATGCCCATTTTCAACGGATCGAAATCGCAGAAATGTGATTGGTAGGAATTGCATTTGTTCTCTGTTCTTTGTTGAGGATACATATCATTTAAAAGGTCTTGGAACAATATCCTGTCGAGGTTGAAAAAATATCGCGTGCTTTGCAAAGTGCCGTGCGCGGGTGTTTTACAGTTTTTATGCCAGTGATTTCAAGGTGAACATTCGTAAAAGAGTAACGACCCAGTGTCAATTATAAATGCGCCCCAAGTAAAGCACAAACGTCGCGATCGCAAGGAAAAGGAAACGCATGGGATCGGTACAACAGCGGACCACTGAGGGAACAATTTCGCTGGATAAGCTCAAAGCAACGGACTGCACTGGAAACAGCGTCTCGATGAGGATCGAAATCCACAAACCATAGACGGCAGTAGTGACAGATAGTGGAGCGTGATTTTAGACATAGGAGGAATAGGAGATGATTATAAAATAAACAACACTCCAGTTGTCGGTTTTTAAACTTTACTTGTGTAGGCGAATCGACGAATCGACTTCATTGTAGGCGAAACGACTGGTTTTTAAACTTTACTTGTGTAGGCGAATCGACTTTACGTTTGTAGGCGAATCGACTTCAGTGTAGGCGAAACGACCTGTGGGCGAAACGACCGGTTACCAAAAGACAACGTGCTGTTAAGATAACTCAACGTGATCTCAGTCATAAGCTGAAGAGTAACATTTCATGTTCTCTGAAACTAAAACAAAGGGTTTGTTAGTCAAAGGCAATCGAAACCCAAATTCACAAAACAAAAGAATACAAACTGTTAGTATGAAACCCATCCAGATGTAGCCCTCTGGGTTAAGATACTAAAACCCTCTGAGTTCAGATTTCTGCACTTTTCTTTGCTCAGGACTTATAATAAATTGTACTATGCAGTTGGGGTTTCAGTTATGTATGGAATCTTATGTGCCAAACATTTTCCCTTGAAAAGCACCACAGGAATGTGTCCTTGGGAAAGTGCGAAAAATTGTGTAAAGTGCATGCTGATCCCGACCCTTCCCTCGCCTTCAAATTATTCCCCTCAACATTTTTATCTTTGGATTCCACAGAAATGGTTGTAAAAACTAAACAATGTTAGACGCGGGAAACCCTAACATCGAGCTTAGCAGTAAAAGGTGAAGTGGAAAAATGGTCCATTACCTCAATATATAAATCTTACCTAAATTTAAAGGGTTTTGGCTTACCGGGGGATTGTGGAGACCAGATTGGGACAGAATCTCCACACATTTAGATTTGGGTTTCGGGGGTTGTGGAAATAGTCCCCGTGGTAGCACTCTTCGTTTGCGTTCGTCTTCCTTTGGTGGTTCTGCCACAGAAACTGATGGAGCTGGTAATATCGCCCTCGGCTTGTATAAATAACATGATTTGCGATTCAAAGCAGTGATATTTGATTCTGCAACCTTCTTTACACATAATAAATACATGAATTAACCATTATTTTCTCCCGGATTTGCAGAGGAACAAAAGTTAGCAAATAACACCGATGAAAAAAAACCGTGCCAAATCTAGAACAACAGCAATAACAACAAAAAGTAAACAAATGAATGGATACCTATAAGTATAAAATCGGATTACCTGGACTGTCAGATACAGGCTTTCGTGAAGGACTGTCGCCTTAAGTCTTGTAACTTTTAAACCGAATTAGAGACTGCTGTTGTCGGTAGGGCGTAAAAAAAATGTCGCTGAATTTTTTAAACTTCATAATCTTCTCGTAGCAGGGACGGCAAACTTTTGATGACAATCCATCGTTTATGTCACATTTAAAACCAGTAAGTCTCTCTAGCAAAGGTCAAACTGACTCCTTCGTGGCCTTTGGTCCGTAAAGGTCAATGGGGTGCAGTCTTTCGAACACATTGTCATTGCAGCACCTGCAGACATGAACACTAGGCTTGGAGACAATTTTTTTTCGGCGTTCTGTCCGCCATATTGGGTGTCGGAATTAGTTCCGGTTATTTGCATTGTTTCTGAACAACTAGTCAAAACCGCCCCTCGAACGGATCTTTCGAGAGTCGCTCGAGTCGCTCGTTTCGTCAAGCCAGCATGCGCAGTAAGGAACGAAGACTCGAAGTACGAGACAGTATGGTGATGAAGGGTCAATAGGGCTTTCGCCGGAGATCGTTCAAGGCAAATTGTCTTGGTTCTGTCTTTGTCTGCTTCCCGTTCATTAGATGCCTTTCGTTTGCGTTTGAGACGCATCACCTACCCACGGCATTAAATATTTCAAATGACAGATAGTATTATAAACGGAAAAACCGACGGACTTACCTTTTCTTTACTGGCAACAGTTGATATTGGATCAGGATACTCTTCTGTTGGACCATTTCCACCAACAAAGTGTATACTGCAAATGTAACTATCCTTCGTACAAAAGAACGAGTCACCGCGATGACATGGAGTAATCCACCTTTGCCGTCTCTCATTTTGTCTAACTGCGCCAGGAAAATGAAAAAACTTAACTGGATCACCATGTCAATTTCTTTTCCAAGACTAAGGGGAACGGGAATCGTTCAACAAGTACCATAAGCACATCTTTTTGTCGTAACCATTTTGTTTATAGCGTTATATTAGGGTCCGAACTTTCGGGTGCTTTCTCCCCAAAATATGCGACTCGTGGTTCGACCACGTAAAGTACGTGGGTAAGAACGGATGTTCTATTCGATATTCGAATTTTGGAGGTTATAGGTCATGGAAAAAATCGGCTATATAAACGGAAACTTGAAATGGCGACTCGAAGTTCGTACACGTGGGTGAAACCAATGTCGGAACTTTGGGGGTTTGTTTACAATGAAAGTCACGTGACACTGCACGCGAAACCTTACTCTCAGAAGGTGAATTGATTTTCACAAATAAACATATAATCTTTCTCAGCAGAAAAAAGTTTTAAGTCCATCCGTTTATAAGGATAAATTTACACCGGTTGTTGTCGACAACTGAAAAGACCACAGCATTGATCCAACTTGGCCTCTATTCTTAAACATTTACGGGACTCGTGACTTTGTAAGTCGTCCGCCCGAGATCGAGACCGTAAAAACGCCGATGTTCGAGCGGAGGGCCTGGTGAGCATTAGTCACATGACTTAAGGCGCGAGAAAATCGTCGGCAACACCGGTCACGTTAACTTTAACAAATAACTGTAAAATTACACTTGTTAACCATGAATATAGACTTGAAACTGTAAATGTACACTTGTAACTCTAAATTTACACTTATACAACTGTAAATTTATACTTATAACTGTAAATTTACACTTAAAACCCGTACACATTTACAACTGTCAATTGACATTTAAAACCGTACGTTTACATTTACAACCGTAACTTAATATTTACACTTACAATTGTAAATTTACACTTTCGTAACTGTAATTTTACATGACAATAACGGTTTATAGTCACTGCGTCCCACGTCACTAATGACCCTAAGGCTAACATTTCCTGATATAGAGCCACCTCTCATTAAGCTCGGAAATCAGAAACCCCTTCTAAACATTGTTTTTTTAAGCCGATGTACAAAGAAAACACACTAGCATCAGCAACGGAGTCATATTTTTTTTATTTTGTTACTGATCTGGGTCGCAAAATTTGTCACATGGTCATTTTCACAGATGCATATGCTTATCCTGTATATTCGGGTACCCCGTGGTGAAACGTCAAATGTACACTTTTCTCACATTCCTTGGTGACAATTACGGTAAATTTGTTAGTTGTAACATAAGCCCTTTTATATCGAAATTCGGTGTCCTGCTCAAATGTTGAAGTACTTATTGCTCAGGATTCCTGTGGTATGAGATTTGAGGAAAAATAAATTTTCCTCGCAAATGGAAGACATGATGTGTTAAAAGAAAACCTCGGATTGACCTCGAAATAAATTTATTGTATAGCCCAGTTTCCCTCCCAGTTTTCAAGATGGCAGCCCCCACGTGTAGTACTTCCAGTCATTTCAGGTAAGCAGATTTGCGATTTCCTCGCGGCAGCGAAAGCTATTCTTTGTCCTTTTTTTTGGTAGAAAACAGTTGCTTTGTCTTTCAGAAAAGCTTTGGTCAATGCTTCCACACAAACCTGCTTCCTTTCTTTCGTATTTTTACTGTAAAGTGATAGTGGATTTGATCGATTACATTTCAGTTAACCATGGATTGGAGTCGTTGTATTATTTGCCAGAAAACCACAGGGGAACGTTTGGAGTGTCCTGCAAAATCGAAAAGGAAGGATGCTGGGTCAGGTTACTTGACTTTTATTAGAAATGTTGAGGAATCTAAGGCCCTTGATGTTCATGTCTTTGACAATAGGGTTAGATCAGATGCCGAGGGTGAGAGAGTAGAAGACATTTTAATCACAAACAAAGCTTCGTGGCACAAATCCTGCAGATTACAGTACAATAACATAAAGCTAGAACGTGCAAAGAAGCGGAAATTAGCTACTATCGCGAAGGAGGAAGATGAGGAAAGCCGAGAACACAATGTAGGGTCCCAATGGGGGAGTGCCTTTTACGGCTAACGGTTAATATTTTGGCTTTTTTACGGTTAACGGTTAATTTTTCTCCGTTACGGTTAACGGATCTGTTAAAAATTAATTAACTTTGTTAATTAATTTTCATTGTTGTAAAGTCTCAGAACATTCTGGGGTAGAAAACTGTGGTAATATACGACCACGGTAAACCATCGGCTGGTCTATATCTTTATTCCTACATGTACACTGTGGTACTTTGACGAAAACAAAACAAATAAAACATGAAAGTCTGCTGGCTCGATATGTCGAGATTTTCCGTTTTGCCACCAAACTTTGCGAGGCGTTTCAGGTCAAACGACCCTAACCCGAACTTCTTGGCTTTGTCGTTTAGTCCAAGAAAATCTATGACATTTTTTCTAAATGAAAAAAACGATCTGTGTTGTTCCTCAATTTTTATCCTCCCCTTGTATCTTTCCATGGGTTTTTCTTCACCAGTGCGATAAAAACTAATAACAGCTTTGACTAGGGCCATCGCATCGACATCGCAAAGTGGTCTGAAAATAGTAAGAGCTGTCAAAACGTTTGTCAACTGGTGCTACGGACACCGTTGGCGTTCAACAAACACTTTCAATAATTCCGGTCTGCTGAATAGTGAGAGTATCGGCTTTCTTACTGGCTATAAAGACTCGTAAAATCAGAAAATTCAAGACACATTAAGTCTTCTCACGAGACCTTAGACTTTTATTTTTACGGCCAGAATTTTTTACGGTTAACATTTTTTACGGCTAACGGTTATTTTTTTTTCAATTTTTATGCCTAACGGCTAGATTTTTGGACGTGTTACGGCTAACGGCTAACTCCATTGAGACCCTCACAATGGCGTGGCACAAGGAAGCGCATCTAGTCCCGTTAAGAGACGATCAAGTAGCAGTAGTTATGACCCTCAGATCCAGTGTATATTCCGTGAACAGTGTGATAATCTATGTAAGCTATATTCCACGTCAACCGGGGAGGTGGATAAGAAAGTGCGAGACTGTGCTGTGTTACTAAATGACACCGAGCTTATAGCTAAGTTATCTGTCCGAGACATTATTACCATTGAGGCAAAATACCATGTGACACTCAAGCCAAATGGCCTCAACATTAACTTTAGTTTTATTTAAACGTGTACGTTTCTTTTATTTAATGCGAACGCAAGCAACGCACACTCTGGCTTACACATTCCTATTTCATAGCTGTGTTTCACGCGCGCGCGCACGTTACATGCAAGCGCACGTTCACCGTTAGGTTTTTTGTATGGCGTGTGCCAGCTTGCCACAATGGGCTTTTTTACACAGATGAAGGGCTCTGCCCGAAACGTTTCTACATTTTTTATGTTCATTGACACTTTTAAGAGTTTTTCATTAACTTTTTACCACGCGAAGTGCCTAGTTGGAAAGAGTCGTGCCCCTAGTTGTGCCCAGATGGGAAGGAGGTGGTCAACTATTGTCACTGCAAGAAGGGAACGAGGTAACAGCATGATACAGAGAATACTAGAGACCTCCCTGGATACTTGTAATTCAGTGATGTCAGTTATAGTCAACGTTTATCATAAGAATATACCATTGCTATGCAGGAATCCGTCCTTTGAACAATTTAATGCGCTGTCATGCCAACTTGAACGTTTTTGCAATTCATACCTATCCCGTAAGAATGTAATATCCTCTCTTATTGTATTAAATTTCAGGCTATGGCACAGAAGTCCCCGCACTTCTGTTACTGGGCCTCAGTACTGGACCTGGAGCTGACCTGCCTTCGCCTCGTGCGAGCCTTTCGAGAGGGAAAGTTCGCTCTGTATATTACGGCCATACAGCAGATCTTCCCATGGATGTTTGCACTGGACCATCCCAACTATTCCAGGTTGGCAGAGCAAAATAAGGGACAGCTAAATGTTTGGGCTTTCAAGGGATAAAGTCTTAATTTTGAAGACAGGTGGTCTTTAGAAAAAAAATTAACCTGAGCAAAATCGGAGGGTAAGACCGTGAGATAATTAGGTCTGCAACTAGGGAGAGTTAAAGTTTTTATCAGCAAATAGTCAGCTTTTCGCAAGGAATTTCCTCACCAGGGTGCTGAAGGTGTAAAAGTTTAAGATAGCAATACAAGCAAACAAGAATATAACTCCTTTTGTCCTTCTTTTATATATATATATTTTTTTTCTGCTAGGTGGCTCTCTGTCCACTATAAAGACATGCGTTCTGTCATCCAAGCATATTGATGTGTGCAAGCACTTTAGTGATGGCTGCTTTGTCGTGCTCAAGACAAACAACCTATTCTCATCTATAGCGCTGCATCAGGCCCACAAGCAGGTCAACGCTGTTGTAAAAGGGGATGGAGGTGCAGTTGGCCTAACTGAGAACCCAGCAGTTCTAAGGAGATGGATGGTGTCAGGTCCAGAACTGGTCAGAATGGTTTAACAGTTTGAAGGCAGCATCTCGACGACAGAGGGCCATGGCCATTATGAGAAGAAAACAGTTGTCCAATGCGCATTGTCCAAAGATGTGCCGAACACAGTATCCTCGTTTGAAGAACTCGGAAACCCCTTCATGGAAGAAGGGCCAAACCTGATGGCAATCCATACCAAGGATATTATGGCTGAAGCTGTTGTCAGAACGATTAACAGTGCCAAGAAACTTGGTGAGGAGCAATTCAACCTGTTTATGAAAGATCAACTCATGAACAAACCAAGCCTGTTTCAGACCCTATCAAGAGAAATAGTCTCGCAACCTTCGATACACCGACCAAGAAGGTGATCTCAAAAGATAAGGCGAAAATAGGAGTTCTGAAGGAGGACTGTTCTCGGTTTGCTCGTCTCTATATTGCCTACCAAGTCCTTGATGAAAACTTAGATGACTTCTTCAAATACGAGAATCAGACGTGGCCGCCTTTCCTATCAGAACTTGGACAGCTTAGAGGAGGCCAAAAGGCAGACCTGCTAAAGTGTTTGCCAAGCACACCCGTCGAAACCTCACCAGCCGCAGATGCTGTCATTCTCGATGGAGCTGTTGTTGTGCAGATGCTACAACTAAGAACAGCGCGCACTTTTGATGACTACTTTGACACCGTGTTTGCGCCATATGTTCTATAAGCACCTGGAAACGGCCAATAGAGTTGATTTTGTGTGGGATGTATGCCAAGAAGACTCCATGAAGCGATCGCAAGGAGACAAGAGAGGCTCTGGTCAGTGGCGTAAAGTTCTGGGAACAACCAGAATCGCAACGGACTGGCAGAGCTTTCTCAGAGTCAATGACAACAAAGATGAGCTTTTCAAGCTTTTCGCGAGCAAAGTACCGCAGTAGTTTTAGACTTTCCAAGTAGTTCACAAAGATCTATCCATAACGAGTTAACAAACATCTCAATTTATTTAAGGTGGTTTCTCTGTCAGCTCCTGAGGGAAAGGAAGTATATTCCACCCATGGTGAAGGTGTTCTGTCGGCGCCAACAGAATGGCGGTGGACACAATTGCGCATTGTACCCATGAAGAGGCCGACAGTCGCCTGATGATTCACGCTTATGATGCAGTCTCACGCGGACATCAACGGATTAAGATGAGAAGTAACGACACAGATGTGGCTGTGCTTGCAATCTCTGTTGCCAGCATCCTTCCGGCAGAGGAGTTCTGGATCACATACGGAACTGGAAAGAATGCCCACAATATCCCTGCACACACACTTGCCACGTCTCTAGGTTCCGATAAAGCGTCGACGTTGCCGATGTTCCACACCCTGACTGGGTGCGACATGGTATCATTCTTCGCACGGCGGGGAAAGAAGACAACGTGGGAAGTGTGGAAAGTGTTCCCTGAGCTGACACCGGTGGTCCAGGTTATCCAAGCTGCGCCGAAGGAAGTTACGGAAGAATATGTCTGTGCTTGAGAGGTTTGTTGTTTTGCTGTGTGACCGAACGAGCAACGTGACGAATGTCAACGAAGCAAGGAAGAAGCTCTTTCCAAAGAGATCTAATCTAGACGGCATTCACCGTACACGAGCAGCTCTTGAGTAACACATTAAAAGGGCAGTGTACCAAGGAGGACACGTCTGGGGCCAAACCCTCCTTCCTCAACCTGTGCTTCCGAGTCCGTCAGACTGGGGCTGGCACCAGCGTACAGGCATGTGGTCACCGCACTGGACAGCCCTCTCACAGGCAAAGGATATCTGCTATGAGATGATGCGGTGTGGATGCAAAACGGCTTGTAGAGGAAGGTGCAAATGTGTGAAGGCCAATCTTACCTGCACTGGCTTGTGCAACTATGGTGGAAATTACCAGAAACAGGCATGAATTTAAGTTCCGGAAGTGTAGCTATTATTGAGGCAGAACCAGCTTAACATGTGATTTTCAGTATTCAAAGCCAGAGAGTATTTCAACTGCATAAAGCATTGCACTCCTAGTTACAGAACTCAGGTTCTCAGGGTGGGTGTCATAATAGTATGTTGAGTCCTATGATAAAATATTTTTCATGTAATCCAGCAAACAAAATCTGATTATATAGTAGGGGTAACACCACAGGCTACCCAAGTGTAGAAATATAGTCACGTGGCAGCATTGAAATGTGTATATGGGTAGACAAATTTCTTGCTTATTCGTGGCTGTGATTTTTTGTTACGTTCACTGAGAAAACACTAGAAAGAGTACATTTAACGTTTCACCACAGGGTACCTGAATATACAGCATAAGCATCTGCAAAAAGGCCTACATTATGACATAAGCATAATGTAATTTTATTTCGAGGCCCGCGATAGCTAAGTATTTGGGTGTGTCGTGGCATGGGGCAAGAGGCGTTGTCACCCATAGAACTTAAGCCAATCAAATGAGGTCAGATCAAATAACACCGAGGTAATAGGCAAGATCAGTTTAACTCGTGGTCCTTCTCGCCTTCATTCCCATCGTGTTAACATCCGAACACAGATTTCCGGTACTGTAGAAGACTTTACCCGCCCCCTCCCCATGCTCCGGCCTCCTCCTCAGGCTTTTGTTGCCTTTTGACACGTACTTGGCTCTTTGCCGATATTTAACCCCACCTTTGCTTAAGAGATTGCGTGAGTTTTATTATATCAATATTCTTGATGTCGGGTAAAATAAAAACGTCACTATTGTGGCCAATTTATCCCACATTAGCGGTTATCATTTTATCTCCCGTCAATCTCGTCAGCAAACTAGTGCGACGTCTCGCAGAGCTTTGGGTCCCGTTTCAGTAGAGACACGCGGGTTTCGTGATAAAATGATCATTTGACAAAATTTTGCGACAGATCAGTAACAAAATAAGAAAAATGACTCCGTGGCTGATGCTAGTGTGTTTTCTTTGTACATCGGCTTAAAAAACAATGTTTAGAAGGGGTTTCTGATTTCAGCCTCACTCCCATGCCAGCCAATTTCGGACATGCACAGTTCTCGTCTCCGGAGAGGTGGCTCTATATCAGGAAATATTAGTCTTAGGGTCATTAGTGATGTGGGAAAGTTTCGTGCTTTTATCATTAATTTGAACAATTTTGGTCGTTAAATGGGCACTGTCAGGGTAGTTTTCCTGTTTTTAGGCCATAAGGAGCTAAAGATTTAAACTTGGTACTTAAGTTGACAAATGACATTCCTAGCAAACGAAGT
Source organism: Astreopora myriophthalma (assembly GCA_014634185.1). Lineage (NCBI taxonomy): Eukaryota > Metazoa > Cnidaria > Anthozoa > Scleractinia > Acroporidae > Astreopora > Astreopora myriophthalma. The sequence continues at coordinate 1,343,134 of BLFK01000947.1, read as the reverse complement.
AAAAAAATATGAAAACAATGTTAATAGGAAAACTATTCATATTAAATGTTTATGATTTTAGGAATCCACCGTGTCTAAACTTGAAAAAAAAAACGGCCAACTTTTTCAAGTTTCAATCCATGTCCATCCTCGCCATCCTTAGATGCAAATGAGAACAAATGATTTCATTGCGCTAATATAGTTCTTGTTAAGGAAACTT
>BLFK01000947.1:1330435-1337935 GCA_014634185.1 Astreopora myriophthalma | reverse complement strand
CCTGGGCATGGGGCCTGGCCACACAGCCTGCACCATGAACACTTCTTTGGTCCAACCGGGCAGGTACCCTTTCTTGAATGGTCGATGGTATTTCCCCAACTGCATGCGATCCCCTGCTTGCCACCATGGTCGTCGGTGCTTTCGATGCAATCGTGTTCCGTACAGTGTGTGCCAGACCTCGGGGATCACGTCGGGGATCACGTCTTGTGGTGCCCGGCCGATTCTGCCATGATGGCTAGCATCGTACCCCTACACCAAAGCCAGCAACACGTTGTCAAACCGCAACGTGTTGGCCGCTGTGAAGTACCGGTACATGCACCCTTTCAAGGTGCGATTGAACCACTCCACCACCACCACCGCTTTGGCGTTCCCGTGCGTGGAAAAGTGACGCATCCCTTTCTGTTTCAAGAGGGTCTGGAAAAGCCGATTGTAAAATTCTTTGCCGCGATCCGTCTGCAATCGCCGGGGGCGGCGTTCGTGCTTCAACATCGTCTCGAAGGCTTTCACCAACACTGTCCCCATCTTGGTCTTAAGTGGACAGACCCACGCATACTTGGACAAGACGTCCACCACCATCGACAAGTACTGGATGCCGTGGTTGCGCCGGGCCAACCGTTGCACTTCAACCAGATCCGCCACTCACTGTTCGTCCACGTTGAAACCGACGCCATTGGGGTTTGTGCAGTGTGTAAGACAAATCGAGTTCCAACTCCTCCCGCGCTCGATGCACTGGCAGGCCTTGTGCTTTGGCGAACTGTTATACGCCGTCCAATGCCCCTGGCACCGAGGAATCCTCGTATCATTCTTTCAACTCTTTTGGCAGCTGGTTTGGCCTCTTCTGGAGGCTGGCATAGCCACCACCGCACGTGTTTCCAGACCAATGTGCCGATGCTCGGGATGCGGTTGGGGTACGTTTTATGGACGAGGTGGAACCAGACGGCCGTGCTGGGGTCGGGGTTCTGATGCACCAATCACGCCACGAACACGGCGTAGTGGCCCCAATGATACAAGGGATGCTCGAGCAAGACCTCAAAGACGGTCATCGGGGATTCGATCTCCTCATCTTCTCCCAGGTCGAGCCACCTGGACGGCATCCCCACCGTGTCGATCAGACTCACGCACACCCAGTGCACAATGTGCCAGCGCAAGACATGTGCAAGACATGCGCAAGACATGCATGCCAAAAATGACCACACTCGATTTCACAACACGTTCTTTTATTTCGTTTTCTACACGGAGTCACAACTACATGATGCACGGTAAGTAGGCACATGAAGAGAAGCACACCACAACATCGTCTTCAAATGTTGCATGGCCCTGCGATACTGGAGCAGGTTGCGCGTGCTCACCACGGTGCTGCAGCCCGATAGCGTCGGGATCCGATCCTGGTCGACGCCGTGCATGTTCCAGGCCAGGACAAAATGAGAACAGGTCTTGCTGTGGTGAGTGGAGATGGTGGGAGTTCAACGGGGATCGGTCTCTGGCTGTCCCATCGACGATGGCGTCTGTGAGGCAGGAGGGGTTCTCGGCGTGAAAGCGGCGGCGGTCTTTGTATCGTACAGTGGGTCCACTTTCCGAGCATTCCAAAGCGTTAGCTAGATCTTGCAGCCAATGCCAGTCCGCGTTTCACGCATTCCAACAAGTAAGCGTCATCAGTGTCAACGGCGTCTCGACTGAGATCCTGGTAGTCATCCTGGCCAATGCTACCTGACCTGCCGTCAAGCAAACAAGTGTCCCTTCTTCCAGAGGACGGATCTGCCATGGTCGCCCGAGGTTTGGCTGAGATGCATGGAACTGTTGGACCCACTGCCGTTCCTTCCCACCTGGGAATGTAACGAACGCAGCCAGCTGTGCCACTACCTGGAGAACGAGCGACGGCCGCCTGTCCTCCATTCTCTGTTCCACGTCCCCGAAGACCAGTACAAGAAATTCCCGTTGCTCGTGGTGGAGTCCCGTCCGTGGTTGGGTGCGTCCGCACAACCGACGTCCCATTACAACTACAAGGGCAAGTGACTGTGCGTATGTGGGTTTTTGTATGCGTGCGTGGACTTTTGTCCATAACAACGTGTGACTTTAACTTGAAGTGGCAGTGTGCTAGAGCCTCCTGTCATGGACAGAACCCTCCTCGAGAACGTCTGTCTCGTCATCGATCTCGATGGGTTCAGCCTTCACTTGGAAGAGACATGGGCCACCTTTGTCCCACGCGAGCTGGGGTGGTGCGACTGGAACATGGGGGCTCGAAACATTATGCACATCCCTACCTCTGGCGCCGACTCGACGTCGCCGACAGAAAGATGGCCCGCTACGTCCGATACCACGTCCACCGTTTGTCGTTTTGCGCCCACGAGAGCGAGCACGCCGTGCCGCTGTGCCATCTTTCTTCGGACGTCCAATCCTTGTACGAGCGACACAAGATGCCCGAACGCCCAAGGGTGGCTTTCAAAGGAGGGCATTAAGGAGAACGAACTGCTCCAACGTTTGAACATTCCATTCTTCGACCTCGAATGGTACGCCTGCCCCAAGTTCGACCAGATGACGCGCTTGACCACCGTGGCGTCCTGCGGCCATCACGAAGATCCCGACGCGCAACCACTGCCCGTGGGTGGATTGTTATCATTTCGTGCAATGGATGCGCGGGACGCTTGGATGCTCCAGAGACGTGCATTTTGTGAACGCGGACCGTGCGCAGCTTTTGGCATGCACTTGATGATATTGTATAATAAACAAGGTTAGAAACTTTTTCATAAGTGTCGGTCATAACTTTCTTATCATGTAAGGTGGAGTCTCAAGAGACCTCGAGGGTAGTCCAGGGACGGTCCGGATTTGTCAGGGTAGGATGGGTGTGTCACGTGGCATCGGGCCCGGGTACAACTGGAGGCTCCCGATGGAGTGAAACCAGCAGCACCAGGAACAGCGGTACCATCCGCGTCGGACTCGGCTGGGCGCGTTGGTCTTGCGGATCACTGCAGACTTCTTGTACGGGAAGATGGCCAACTCGTTCAGCTCCTTCACCAGGGGCCGCATTCTCTCTTGTTCCAACTTTTCTTTCAATTTCAAGATGATCTCTTCGATCTCTGGTGGGAGCACGTCCTACCAACTCTCCATTTGTGGAATATGGGCTTCTCTCGGCGGGGACCCTCCTTTTATGGCATTCGTACCGACCAATTGGTCCTGGTCTTACGTGGTATGGAGGGGTCTTGGGGATACCCCCATGCCCCCTCCGACCGGGTTTTTTCGACAGAGGCCCGGTCCGAGTCCTTCATTGGCTCGCCCATGGTCTATAGGGCTCGAAGGCATGCGTGCACTTCATTCCAGACGTGAACGTCTGAGATGGCGACTGGACCCACGACCTAGATCCACGAACTTCCCTACACCTACGTCTGTCCCCCTTGTGAACAACATTTCGAACGATTTCTTTCACTTGAACAGCATTAGACATCTTCCGTTTGCCATGTACCTCCGTGAAACGGGTACTTGCCGTGCCGCTACGCGTGCAGAGCCTGTGGTCACGTCTTCACTGCTTGTTATTCTTGCAAAGACCACATCAAGTACGCTTGTCCCCGTCTTCCGTGACAACCCCATCCTAAGGAAGCGTGTTCCAAGTGCCGCAAGATGCCTTCTGTTCCCGCGGTCCACCATCACTGGCGAGAAGGGTGCCCCAGTGCAGGTCTTGTAATCAGAGGGATTGCCCGGACTTTATCAAAGCACCTCACAAGGGACCACTACAAGGGAGTCCGTTGTTTGGAACGGCATTAGACCCAAACACCCGAGGGAGACATTGTCACGCCCGAGGATCGCCGCAATGTTTGCCATGTCCAAGACAAAACGAGGCCTTGGAACGGCGGCGGGCCCAGGAGAGGGAAAAGTGGAATCGGTGACGGGCTGATCCGGAGTTCCGTGAAAGGGATCGCCATGGCAAACGTCAGCGGACCGCCTAACACGTTCCCGCTTGTAGGAAATAGGTTATTTTCTCATTAAAATCGTGTTTCAATTCATTTTTCGGCGTGATTGCAGGCTATGGCGTGACGCGTAACCTGACTTCCGGTAAAGCGTGACGCGTGACGTCACCTCTGACGGCGTCATGCTAGTAGGAACGTGGTTCCGTCGGACCCTACTAGTAGTGACGTGGGTCCGTGGCACTTTACTGCTATAGCCCCTTATTTGGGCATTATGCCCATATTTGGACTTATTTCCCTCCGCATACAGTCAAATTCAAAATGGCGGACGCTTAATGAGATGCATCACGCGCTGATTGGTCCATTTCGGTCACGTGATATCCAATCCGGCTCTCTGATTGGTTACGGGCCCAATGGACGTCTCTTGCTGCTAAAAAAGTTGGCATATAGACCGAATTCATAAATGGCGGCTGATAAGTTATTCCTTTCTCCTTACGCTAATTTTCCTCACTAGCCTCATTTTAAAGCAAAACTTCTTTTCAATGTTTACTTGCCAACGAGGCTAGTGAGGATAATTAGCATAATGACAAAAGAATAATTTATTGGCTGCCATTTATGAACTGGGTCCATGCCATATATAAAACAACAATTTTGGTAATTTTTATGTTTGCTACCTGACATCTCGAAACGCTATAGTCAGTAATGGCCTACCGTCACGGTTTCAAATAGCTATATAATGACCAACATGGTAAATTTTAATATTACACGGTCTATTAAAGGTAACGGAAAACGAATTATGAACCCCGAATTATAAACCCGTGAAGGTTGAACCACTGTAAAGGATCACAGCAATGACGAATCAGTTACGGTAATTTTATTCCAATAAACATAATACCAATATATTACAATGAAATGAACGTGACCGGATGAAACCTTGGAATTTCGCAGTTTTTGCATCATTGCGACGTTCATTTCAATTATTTCTGAAATTTTTGCGGTGAAATAGATCTCTTTTTTACAACTGACGACACCAGCCGGATGCCTACTGGGATGGGTTTCGATAGAGTGTCAGAATGAACCTTACGATTACTTTGGTTCTGGCGGTAACTAGCCAAAAATCTGGCCACTCAGATCAAACCAACTGCAAAATGGTATCACGTGTTCTCCCTTAACTGGGAGCTGACTTCGTGTATTTGCTTCGAGTCCTTTGGTTTGAGTTTTACGACACTTAATTCAAAACGGCACTACCGTAACTCTTAATGAAGAGAACATTCCAATTGAGCACTCACTTAGGAAAAAACATAAGTGTCGATGTTATAATCCATGACTCAAAATTATTGCTTACAATCTGTTAAAAAGTGTCTTTGCAAGGAAAAGCTGAAAAGCACGAAGGATCAAGTGGTTTCCCTACTGTGAAAGCATAATTAGCAACCACAAGATCAAATCGCGTGTCAATCTTGACAATCACGACAGCTGCCTGCGTTAGATGCCATTGTCAAGTCACACGTCACTTTGTATGGGTGAACGGTACATAACAATGGGCGGTTGCTTTTTATTTCCAGCTTCATCCGGACTCGACATGTGTCGCGCGTGTTTCTCTTCTATTTGTCTCCTATTTTCAAGCCATGATTTCCTAGTGTACAAGCCACTCTCTGACTGCCTTGTGTGCACCGGAAGTTCGTGTTTTCGGAATTCCCAGACATCGTTGGCATTGTCAACAAATACATTGTCATTGTCTCTATCTTCATTCTCACTATCACGTTCGATTCCTACAGAATGTCGCGGAGTTGACGGTGCTTCTGAAGTAGTCGGTGTTTGTGGTTCCATGGGACTCATTAGTGACGCTTCTAAATCAACATATTCCTAGAATGAAGGAATCACACAAAAATAGTAAAGGTGTCAAGATTGGTTAAGTTACAAAAGAACCAAGTAAGATCGGCAGCAGACCGGTCCCTCGGCTAGCCTGCTCGTTTTGCGTGACTGAAGCGGGCGGCTCTACTGACTCTGAAGGGACTGCTAGCAGCCTAGCTTTTAATGTAGTGAGTGAAACACAAAACGTCGAGATTTTTCCCCACGCAAACAACACGAGTGCAGAGCTGTTGTAGGCTTCTAATTTCCGGGGTCAGTACGCAGCTATTACAACAGCCCACGCGATTGGCTCAGAAAACAATAGAAGGAACAGAAACAATGAACCCTGACCCTAAAAACAATAGAGCTGCCTCCTAAACGGATCCAATGAAATTAGAGGATGTAAACAGCTGCGTGGTATCTGAATTCCCGACCATCTGGCAGAACACATATTAACACAATGCCTGACACATTTATGGTAATGCGAGGGTTCACCGGGAGACTAGTTGAGTCCTGACGAACCCGCAGCCGTACTTCAAAATGAATCCAAATGAGTCCAAAAATGAAAGAGAACGGAAGACTTGAAGCCCAATTAAAATGAGAATGAGTAACACTGTAACAAGATTCCTTTCTTACCTTATCCGATAATAACACCAACATGGCATCGAACTCTTTCACTAATTCTGTGAATGTGGGCCTTTGGGACGGCGCATCTTGCCAGCATTTTAACATAATCTCGTACCTAAAGGAAGAGGATAGAGAAACAATGCATAAGCTCCAAGTATCTCAGCGGTAACGAGTTCAATATCCTGCGCCATCTGCCCTTGCCAAGCAATCGCCTGTCGTGCCATCATTGTTAGCCTGCGAACGCAGACGTATTTCCGGCGGTCGTATCTCTCCCCCGAAAAATAGCGTCTGCGAAACCGAGCTGCCAAACGATTGCTGTGACATAACTACCTTTGTTTTCTTTTGGGCCAATCACATTGCATGAGAGAAAAGACGCTCGAGTGGTCTTTGCGCGATTCGCGCGCCCTTTGCGCGAGCCGGTTTACCGGCGAGATCATTAGCTGTGGCCAATTCTGGTGATGCAAGCACAATCGAAAAATTCTCCGTTCTGAGCCGCGCCTGATTGCTGATCTGGTACTTCGACCAACGACACCGCTCCGATTCCCAAGGAGGTAAGGCGACTCACTTGATCTTTCACTAAGCTTTTTAATGGAGAAATCACGATCACAACGTTCTTCTCAGAAGAGCACGGTAAGGCTTGATAAATTAGGGAATTTCCAAATCCTGTGGTCAAATTGACGAATACATTGCGTTTCTTCTCCACAACATGCTTGATCGCATCCTCCTTGATGGCTGGCTACTTAACTTTTTGATACCGAAAATCTCGCAAACTTTTCGAATCGCATCCTTCATGTTGTCCGCCATTGATTTGACTTGTGATTACGTGGAAAACGCGCAAGTTCTTTGCGTGTTCCCTGCGAGAACCCCTGCGAGTTAGTTCTGTATATTTATGAGCCTAACTCTGATTGGCTAAGGATTTTACGTCACAGAAATCGTTTGGCAGCTCGGTTTCGCAGACGCTATTTTTCGGGGGAGAGAAACGACCACCGGAAATAGGTCTGCGTTCGCAGGTTGCATCATCGTCAGTCATCAGATAATCCGCTCTCCTGCGCTCCACTAATTGAGATCTCTGTTAACGTTTGCTTTACAATCATTGCAGTTCAATAGGTACGGACCCCCCCCCCCCCCC
>BLFK01000947.1:1312598-1325914 GCA_014634185.1 Astreopora myriophthalma | reverse complement strand
CCCCCCCCCCCCCCCCCCCCCAACTTACTGTATAAAGATCCGGCTAAACGATCAAACATTTTCGTTCAACATCGCGCACGACCCGTGTTGGCTAGGGTGCCAACTCGTTCAATGATCAAACATCTGTTCGCAACGTAAAATGTTGGATGAAAATGTTTGATCTTCATCAAACATATATTGAATCAAACGTGTCTAGCATGAGGTTGGACGAAAACGTTTGATCGTTTCGCCGGGGCTTAAGACAACTTCCATTTCACTATTCGTTCGGAACCACTTCTTCTTAAGTCAAGCACGCAGCTGCTCCAGGTATAATACCTTCTTTGAAGAAAGATATTCCATCCCTCTAACGACCTGATAGGCAAATGATACTAGGTCCACGAGTGTTAGCGTTGTGCTGTATTCTCTGGTCGGTCGTCTGTCTCTCAAGAATTGCCTCAAGTTTCCATTCGAAGCGTACTCGACAACAACAAAAAGTGGACCTGAGAAAGACAGGAATGAAACTCACTTGCAAACGGGCATTGATACGCCCCGCAATTTCGAGGACAAAACTATTCAAGTTTGGGAAAACTGACATGTGATATTTGAATAAGATTGCTTGTACACGTATAACTTTTGGATGCAATGTGAGATGAGGGTGTGACCTCACATTCGAGGGGGGTGGGGAGGGGGCATTGGAATTTTCGGCCTACAGTTTGGGCTATTTTTCTTTTTATATCGGGTTTTTGGTTTTTCGGTTTTGGTGTCTGTTACAGTTTGCGCATTCCGTTCTATTTAGCATTCGGTTTTCGGTTTTCGGCAAGATAAAAGCGGTTTTTCGGATTTGGTATTCGATGACGTTTTGTGCTTCTCCGATTTCTCTTCAGGAAATATGCGCCTCAACCGCGTGGACGTCTCCTCCCAAAGGAGAGAAATGCAGAGAACGCAGAGAACGCAGAGAAACGCAGAGAAATGCATGACAGACCTCAATAACTTCAGCGTAGGAGTAGACTGCTAGCAGTCCCTCCTGAGTCAGTGGCACCGCGCGCTTTTAGTCTGCGAGCCTTAGTCGCGCAATCGAGCGAAAGTGCCCATTCTAGCAGAGGAAGTCGCACCCAAGATTTTGACCTTGCATTGAGGAACACCAAGCTCATAAAAAATGGCTGCCAGTCCATCTGATCATCCGGTTTTTCGATAGAGGTTTTCAGAGCTATAGGATTGCTTTACGATCAAATCATTTCCCCTGAGGCCTCTGCTGTGATTCAACAGAGGTAGAGGATTAAGATAGAAAATATGCAGGGTTCATGACCATACGTGGTTTGCAATCAATCTCCGGGGACACAGATAACAATGTTAAAATGTACAAATTCTGGTGGACGAGCAAAATGAGTTAATGAGAGATCGACTGTTTTTGTCCACCAACATGGCAATGAATGTGCAGACCACTTATAGATCGTTTTCACTCACGTGATTTCCTAAAACAATAGGAACTATTTGGATAAAATGGAGTTCAATTCCCCGAGGACTGTTGTGACACCAAGATGGCCGCCGTTTCTTTGTTTAGGTACAAAAAATATGGCTGCCATGACGTCATGTGAAAACGATCTATAGCTTGCACTAATACCTTGATGAAACTTACCTAATTTTGTTCGTATGCTCCACGTGACACAAAAGCACCAGGCCCCAGTAGTTCGAATGGTGCATAACATTATCCACTGGATAAATCGCTATCCAGCGGATAGATGCTAGCAAATCCAATAGACCGTTTTCCGATACGGCGGCCATCTTGAATTCTATTGTTCTGTGAGAGATATTACGGGATGCCCAGGGGGCAACATGTATGCATTTGCCCCCTGGGCATCCCATAATATCTTTCACAGAACAATAGAATTCAAGATGGCCGCCGTATCGGTAAAAAGGTCTATTGAGTTATTCAGTGGATAGTGATTTATCCGGTGGATAGCGCTATCCACCTTTCGAACAACTGGGCCCAGATTGATAAGGAGGGTCTCATTGGGTTTAACAATTAGCCGTAAAACGGTAAAAATTTAGCCATTAGGCGTAAAAATTGAAAAAAAAAATTTCCGTTTGTCGTAAAAAGAGTTAACCGTAAGAAAAACTGTATCGCGAATTTCATTTGAAAAGTTCCCAAATCGTCCCAGATCGTAGTACTGGTTACCTGGTCCCGTTCCGTGTGTCTGCGTTGGTATGATCTGATGTTGAAACCAGGCCACTCTGAAGACCGGGAGTCTACGTGGCATGCGCTTTTTAGGACAAGTTGACAGCTTTTTGTTTGAACTATGTCTAGATCTTTTCGAATTTCTTCATACATTGTGCGAGCGATGACTGTATGTATTGAAGGGCGTACTTGGCATATATCGAGCAGGGACGCAGCATTGAGATTTGAACGTCCAGCTTGTGTGTATCTAATAGTACACTTCTCAGAATTACTTTTAAGCTTATTTAACCCAAGATCGTCCAATCTGAGACAGAAGTTTAACATTAAACTCTTCACGACAAAGGAAATTTTGAACTTTTGAGTAAACTGTGACGCGGAAACCGTTAGCTTAAAAAAAGGCAAAACTTTAGCTGTTAACCGTAAGAGCCACCACCCCATCGCCCAGGGTTTTGAATATTGGGATGTATAACTTTTCTATTTTGATGATTTCGCTGATCGAGATGTATTCCGGATTACTTTCTGTGCGGTTTCCAATACACCCCAATGTTCGCCTTAAGGGTATATCGAATTATTCTGTATTGAAGTTAGGCTGTAACAACTAACCTCCTTGAGTACAAGCACCAATCAGATTGATGATATTTTTGTGTTTCCCAATGGTCTTCATCACCTCCAACTCTGATACAAGATCTGCGAGTTCATGATCAGTGGCATCCTCTGAAATGAGCCAGAATAATCTTGTGATCGACATGTTGTCCTTTTTGGTAGCGATGAAAAGTTTTCTTGCCTACCGTTTAATCCGTCTTGCTACTAGTAATACTTTTCTAATTGCTTGTCTTGTTGAAGATAAGTGGTTTACAGCTTAATTAACCAAACCAATAACCGGAATTAGAAATGTATATCATTACAACAAGCCATAAACTACTCTAACCTTAACCAGGTTGAAAACATTATTTTGCGACAAATTAAAGCGTGGCTTAGTTGAGGGGGGTAAAGGGGGACTCCTACGCACGGTTCACGGACATTAAAAAGTAGAAATAACGTATCACGGCGATGAAAATTCCATGTTCACGTTTCACGGAAATTTACGAAGTAAAACATTCACAGTTCACGGATTTTAATTTCGTATTTTCACTGGTCAAGAAAATTAAAAACACTTAATCCCGTATCACGCAAACCCCTTTCACCCCCTCTTAGTTCAGTTCTTAGGGGGACTCTCAGTGGTCTCTTATTCAACGTTTCGTTTCAAAACAATAATTTAATATCATGTGTAAATCAAAGCCCGAAAGTCTCGTGTCATATGCGACCTTTAGTCTTGCCTTAAGAAAAGTTTTTAAAGCCCACCTTTTAGCATTTTGACGGCGACATTAAATTGGAACGGTATGTTCGATAATCCTAAAACTTCCGCCTTCATAACTCTACCAAAAGCACCCTCTCCAAGGACCCCCAATAAGTTGATGTTCTCTCTATCGATTTCCCATTTTTCGTCTAAAGGCATTTCCACTTCGGACACCTGAGTGAGATTGGAACCCAGTCTTGAGCGTAGACTTTTCTGTGGTGTCAGGGGCACTGTGGAACCGTATGAAGAAGAAGAACCACCTATGGATGGATCGTGCGGCCTGTAATGCACTTTAGTGTCACTTGCATTTGCGTTGTAAACGATGCTGTATTTAGCGTCTTTTGAAAATTTAAGTTTGCGATAGTAACAATAGAAAGAAAGTCCAACACCCACAGTAGTCACAAAGCCAAGAGCAACGGAAAGCGCAATATAAACCTTCCTTGCGGCTGGTGGGGCCCTAACGCTTATTTGTTCGAAGACGTTGGTGTCTGGGGAAGATGTGTTGTTTGAAGGTTTCCGTGTTGTTTCTCGTGGCGATACAGTTCCTTTAGAAACAGAAAATCAGCAAGTTAGAAAGACGTCACAACACTACATCGCTGCTGTACTCTGCATCTCCTGTGTGTCACAAATTGCACTATAACCCGGGAAAAGGAAAATGTCCAGGGACTGATTTGCAGGCAACAATCCATTAAAGAGCACCTAACCCCAAAACATTTTCTCGTGCAACCACAAAACATTTGATTTTGGATTTTTTCTCCTCAAAATCCCGCTATTCATACGCAAAACTAGCATTCATTTGAGTTACGACCGAGCTAGTCAAAAGGCATGGGTCTATTCCTGATTTGAGGTGACAAACTGCTTTGCCGGCATTGCAAAGCACTTTCAACTTCGAATCAGCACTAGACCCATGCCTCTCATTAGCGCTCCCTTGGACCAAATGATTCCCACTTTTGTTAGCGTTGGCTAACTTCTGCAGCCCAATAAAAGTGAAATCTCGAGGAGGAAAGTAGGTTTTATGGTGTTAAAATTTATCTCTTGCGAAAGAAAATCATTTGGGTTAGCTGCACTTTAGGTTAGCCCTTATATGTTTATTATCGTTGTCGTTAAATATAATGAAGACTTGCCAACAACTTCTAGCTCTTACGTGATATTTACAGTATGAGTGAAGATAGAGTTTTTGCGGTGTAAAAGTAGACAGCTTTTGCAAAGTCGCAAATACTTGCTGATGCCAAATATTTCCTAAGATGTATGCAAGCTGGGACCTCTACGGAGTTACCAATTCAAAACATTCAAAGTTTTGCTTTCGATTTTTTTTTTCACAGCTTGAATTTCACAGCAAAAAAATATTAATGGTCATTTCTAAATAGGGTACATAAGTTTCTTTACAGGAAGCGAAAAAAAGCGGGTCTCATCCAGTTAATGTACTTTTACGGCCACTTGAAACACTCAAGGTGATCCCGACACATGACCTATGACGTCATAGCAATCAGGCTGCCCCAAATAATATTTTTATTGGAAGTTGGGTTATCATGCAAGCTTTTGTTGCCCTAGCATTCAAACTGTCAGACACGATACTTAGGTCCCAGACATCCTGTTTTCTCGTTTCTGTGGCTAGTGGAAGTTTCACATCCCATAATATCACCGCCCATTTCCAAATGACCCGTGATAGTGTGCTAACTATGGCAGCAAATTTTCATTTGATACAAGCCTGTCCTTGCAATGTACAACAAGGACTATTCTCGTATAGGCACGCGACTAATGACGTCATTATTCTAACATATTGGCCCCAGCAGCGTTTTGGCACAGGGGCCAAAACCCGAGGAGGCAACGTAGTAGTCACGCCGTATATTAAGTAAAAAGAAATATTGGTAATAATAATTTAATACTTCTATTGCGCGCATTCCATACAATGATCATGCGCGCATTGCAATGTCAGAAATAAAGATCTATGCAATAGTGACAATAAAACCGTAGACTATAATTAAAACAAGAGGCTACAGGTAGCCTACACTCTAGCCTCTCTTTTAGCCGATTTCCGATTTTAAAAAAGGGCATTAAGCATCGTTAATTTTATGGTAGAAGGCCGATAGGAAATAGTAGGCAGCCTTGGAAACTGTTCAGTGATCAGAAGCATTCCACAGCGATAGCGAGAACATCGAGAAAATCCCAATCGTCGAATTGACTTCGTTGTACAAACCTAAAAATGTTACAATACGCATTGACTTGACTCAAACTTGGGAACGGATGCTTGACAAGTTTTTGCCATGGCATTTTGATAACATTTCATCAGCAGTAATCATACTATGAAAAAATAGTAGCTGGCTAAAGATGGCTGACAAGTCACATAATACAACCGGATATTACGAACACCGAAAGAAGAGTACTCATTTCCGGTCACGTAAAGAAGATACTAATGTGAATTGAAGAAGTGATCCTCACACTTTCTGGACAATTTTTAAAGCGATTGTCTCATATATGCACTTGAAAAATTCAAGCGACTTCAACGGGATTCGAACCCACGACCTCTGCGATGCCGCCGGTACAGTGCTCTTTACCAACTGAGCTATGAAGCCACACTTGAATTTTCCGGTAAGAAAAAAGGTCTTGATTACATTATGGCAACCGAAGAAATATTTCAAATGCTGAATCTCACACCATTAGAGGAAGGTAATCAGTTGCTGAACAACCAGGGTAGTTTTACCGCTGAACTATTACTAGTTTACGATTTCTTTCACAACCAAACTTAGTAATACTGTTCTGGGCTAAGAACTGGCACAGTCATTTGCTGCGTTACTGTTAAGATTTACTCACCTGGCGGTTCACGAATAATGATATAAGCTGCCCCTACAGAGTAGCCGACAGCATTTCCCACGATGCAAGCGTACTTTCCTTCATCTTTCTTAGAAACATTGATCAGAGTCAACTTAACTCCATGGAAATCCAACTTGGTTTGTCCATTCGGAATTAATAAGTGTTTGTTGCCGCTTTGTTCGCTCTGTTTGATAACCTCGTAGTGTGGGTTCGCTATTTCGGAACCGTTGCTAGAGGTGTTGCTAGGAGATGCAAACCATCGGAGCCACTGGAAATGAGGCATGGAATCACTTAGTGCTTTGCACGACAAAGTTGCATTTTGGCCTTCAACCACCGTAAAGTTATCCATCGGTAAGATCACAGGTTTGGCACGTACTCGTTCTGAAATGGAAATGCAGGGGAGTCTTAGTAAAAAGAATTAGGCTAACTCTGGAGTACTTAGCATGGCTGCGTTAGCTAGCTGAGTTGAGTTTGTCCCTCTCTATTAAATACTTTTTGCTGACCACTTCGTTTGATAAGCTCCCGAATAGTGTTCCGCTTACTATAGTGCTGAAATGTTAAATCTAGCAATGGCTTGGTTGGCGCCAATAGAACTTCAGTTTGATTACTATCTCGTTACCGTGATTTCACCGCGCAGCTGCCGATCAAGAAACAAAACCTGAACTGATATTGATCACTGGCGCTAGAATTAAAAGAAGAGTGTCGAAGAAATGCCTCTATGTTCTATTCCAAAATGAGTGGTTTTTATTTCAGTGAGACAAAACCAATGGCCAGACTCAACAGACGGCACAAGCAATCAGATGAGCTAATAACAACTCGAGGGAAATACATACAGTTCGGACAAGAGAAGATAATGGGACAGAGAGGGAAACACCCGGACTAGCCTTTGGGATATGTGAATTTCAGTAAAGTTATTTTTAGTGACAAAGTCTGTTTCCCAAGACGTCCGCAAAAACTGATTTATGGCTCTCGTGCCTTTAATGCGGTATGTTTTGGATCATACACCACATTTCTGCTTCAATAAGCATAAATCTGAACCATTTGATGATTTAACAATTTTAAATAAGGCAGAATTAAGTTTTGCGGACTTCTCTGCAAACCGACTTCCGGTGTCCATAAATAACTTTAGTGTTATTCACATATCCCGGCAAACGCCATAAGACTCCCTCTCTGTCCCATTATCTTCTCTTGGTTCGGATTGAAAGCGGGAAAAATGAGCGTGTGAGAGAATTGCGGCTATACTATGTCGTTATGTTGACAACAACAACAGCAACAACGATTTATTCGTACCTTAATTAAACAGAAATAACACAACATGTTGTATTACAGAAAAAGGCCATTATGAAAATAGCATGAAGTTTTATACCAGTCAGCAAGTGTGCTAGATGAAAGCAATCGCGAAATAACTGTCCATGCTCAACAAAAAAAACCAAACTGCTCAGTCTACAACCCAGCACTCAACAAAAGCTCTTCAAACCAAGAGAAAACCAAAGAAAGAACCACCCTTGCGGACGTCATCGGCAGGGCTCTTCTCTCACTTCTTTCCTTTCTCCCTCGCCGAGTTTTTCACCGTTTCTTCTTCCTTTTCACGCCGACTAGCTGTCCCTAGATCTCTCTGGATCTCCAGAAATAGCGGTTTGATTACTTCAAAAGTCGGACCTTGCAGATCCACTTCCACAAAGTGACAAGTTGCCGAGATAGAATTTGAATTTGAAAATATTAATTTTTGAGGGGAAGGCAAAACGGGAGAACCTGAAGAAAAATATCTCAAAAGCGATAGCCAACAACTGACTCGAACCTTATGACCCGGCATGGCGTCAACGCGCGCGGTTATCAAAACCTGGCCGCGTGGATGAAAGGAGAGAAACGGGCTCTCACCATTCCGATATTCCTATCAGAGGCCGGTACATTATCCAAGAGAAATTTAAAACAAAAATCTAAAAAGAGAACGCTTAGTTTAAATGTCTGTCACGAGTGACAGTAACCGTCTTTCATATCGCTATAAACGCAAGCTCGAAATGTTTTAACATGTGTCACATCATTAAGGAGGCACAGCCCTATCTACGAGGCTGTAAAAAACTTCATAAATCTCATTCCAGTTCTCCTGTGGTAACGAAACACAGTCAAATTTGCTGATTGATTTTTCCCGTACACTGTTGGAATAATACCCATGTGTGTTATACCACATGTTCACAACGAAAACCTCGGACGGATAAAAAACTTTTTTACTATCAAAACGCGTATCATGTATGTCAAGAAAAGATCAATATCTCGCATATTACAAGGTCTAAGAGGCAAAAATTGCCGCTATGCGTGAACTTCATCAGCTGAAGCATGGAATTGCTGTTCCGATAAACTCCGGGCGGATGACCCTATTCCACTTATGTGCTGTTTGTGGATCCAAAGAGAGCTTCCGAAATCCTATGCCTAGGCCAAACTAGAGCGAGAGTCCATGAGAGTTGATGAGAGTGGAAACTCTTTGAAACTGTCGATCAAACTCTCGCACTGTGCCAAACAAGACAAAACTCTCGCCATCTCCAAATGGAAAATTTGAGCGGCTCAAATTCGATGAGACTGAGCTCTGGAGAGTAAACGAGAGTATCGGATAGCGCAAGATAGTTCCTGGCCAAACGAGAGCGAGAGTTTCAACTCTCATCGACTCTCGCTCTCCTTTGGCTGGTGCTTTAGGTCTCCACGATGCGCGGTTGGTACTGGCACTAGTTACGTACGCACAACAACAGGTCTGGGCCGAGCTATTCGTTTCGTAAACTCTGCCCCGTTTACAGGGGATAACACTCTAACGAACAAGACTCAATCAATTAATTCGACCGAGCTTAACTATTTTATTCTTCTTGCGTATTCACTCAGTTACAACGGAGCTACTCTCAAGACTCTAGGCGAAGTTCCAGTTAATATAATGCATTCTCTAACATTGTGATTGGCTGAGCACTTAAGGTTATTCAAGGTTGTGTCAATCGTGGAGCCATGATTATCTGGAAATCATAAAATCTACCCCTATTTATCTTGAAACCACATGTCAATCAGAATTTCTTAACTAAACGGATACACTGTCTCTTAGTGATGTAATAACTGTCACACAAACACATGCAAAGTCTCCGACATTCGAAGCATGGCCAAACCAGGACAAAATACCACGACAGCCTATAGGTCTTAATCGGTCTTGACCTAGCGTGACAAGCTGCACATTTTAATCAGACTGAAGCCGGGGTTAGCACTTACTGTTTCGAACAAGTAGGGCAGTCAGATCATGGGGCTGTTGCTGATGAGTTTTCAGTGGTATTTTATACTATGTAATTAGCAGTATACTTTGTACTGTTAATCAGGCCACACGTGCCAGGGTGCACACATCAATTTTCCTTTCAAATGATTGTTAAGATTGTTCCCCTACAACGCTCTTACCCTACGGATTTTCCCTCTGCCAGTTTCCAGTTCATTCTATCTACAGTAGCTTTTGGACTTCAATATCTCCCTTACCGTGTACATCAATCCTGTAAGAATGGTTTATCCAGCCGTAAGCATTACTGACGTTACAAGTGTACAGCCCACTATCAGATGGTACCAAGTCCCTAATAATCACCACGGTCGTATACACGTCCAGGTAGATCCTGGAGCCACCCTTTCTTTCCTGAAATAAGGCTCCATCCTTATACCATGCAACGGTGGGACGGGGAAAGCCTGTGGCAGAACAATCCATCCTAGCCGAGTTTCCCACAGGTACAGCGATGAGATTTCGTTTCCTCTTTTCCTCTGATACTGTGAATCTCGGTGCAACTAGAAAAACCAGACAGCAATTGAGTAATACAATTGTGCATGCCGTGCTCAAAACCAGACGCAAACAGATCAGAATCTCAACATTTCATCACAGTTTCCGCCGCCGGCTCGGTTTAAAATTTGGATGCTTCGGGTGTGGCTTCGGCGACATTATAACTTTTAATCCCTTGCATAATTTTCCTGTTAGAAATGCAAATGCTTCGGCAACGCATTTCAGAACCGGTCAGTGTACAACGCAGACTGCGGGCTGCAGACTGCACACCAGGGGTAAAATGCAGACTAAGGCTAAAACGAAGACTGTACCTAGACTGCAGACCACGGGAAAAATGCAAGTAAACTAAATGTAGGCCAGATTGGACAGCTTTGCATATTTGAACTGTAAGTACTGTCCTTAATATACGCGCGAGCTACTAGGGTGCCTCCTCGGGATTTCGCCTCTGGGCGAAATCCCTGCGGGGGCAATTAATATTGGCAGAAACTGAACAAGCAAAGCAATTATTTCTCGAAGGAAATTATGTGTCTCGAGAGACATATTGTGTTTCCCGAAGGAAATTCAACGTTCCCCGAAGGGACTTTTTTGACACTTCAAGATGGAGAGCCAAACGATTTACATAAGGCCACTGACGGCGTTGAACTGCACAAGTCATTCGATCATCATGGCGGCCAAACAAACGCTTTGATTCAGTGGTCGTCTTCTCGCTATAAAAATTTCAAAGAACGCCAAAAAACCTGCAAAAATCCTTACGAACAAACACTTCGCAGATTCTTTGAAATCTGTGCCTGGTTATTAATGAAAAATAGTAAGAAATCATTGTAAATAACATAAATGCTAACTTACCCTTCGTACATCGGAGTCCGCTTTAAAGCACAAGCAGACACTTGGATCAATAAGAGGTCGATAACCGACCGTCGATGCTCTGATTGGCCACGAACACTATCCGAGGATTAGGCGCTTACGGACGCACTCTGATTCGCAACGAAAACTATAACAGCGCACTCTGATTGGCTACGAAAACTATCAAAAGATTAGGGCTACACGAACGGGCATTGAAACGGGTTACGGACGGACTTACTTATACAGATCATAACATTAGTGGCTACGCCTCTTCGAGGCAGGTAGCCACAAAAACCTATGGAGACAGAGCCTTTTCAGTTGCCGCCCCTAAGTTATGGAATAATTTGCCTCTTGAAATTAAGCAGAGTCCATCGGTTGCCGTGTTTAAGTCGCGTTTAAAAACTCATCTTTTTAGAATTGCTTTAAGATAAATATTTTTATGCTTACACTTAATTTAGTTCTTACTATTATATTTAGTTTTACTTTTATGATTGTAAAGCGGTATAGAGCTTTGTATATACCCGCCAGATAATTTAACTTATTATTATTATTGTTACTGTTACTGTTACTGTTACTGTTACTGTTACTGCTACTGCTACTGCTACTGCATGTTATTGTTATTGTTATTGTTATTGTTATTGGTATTGGTATTGGTATTGGTATTGGTATTGGTATTGTTATTGTTATTGTTATTGTTATTGTTATTGTTATTGTTATTGTTATTGTTATTGTTATTGTTATTGTTATTGTTATTGTTATTGTTATTGTTATTGTTATTGTTGTTGTTGTTATTGTTATTATTATTATTATTATTATTATACCATCACGAATCCTGTGAGCTGATTGGCTCGCTACTCGCTATCTATTGAGTGATGGATAGTGAGTGGCAAAAAAGCCGGCGTTTTGAACAAAAACCCTACCTGTCGTTGAACCGTTCCACTGAGGATCCCGGGTAGGACCTTGAAACGTAAAACGCAGAAGACAATTTTACTGAAACCTGAATGACAACATAACATCACGCGAAAAACAGACATTCCAGCACACAATTTCCCCTGCACAGGGAGCATCATCCTCATTTGCATTCGTTCATGATTTTTCCTCCTTTCATGTAAACAGCCCCTTATACAGACAGACAAGCAGAGCATTAAGGTGCTACTTTCAGCAGTCTGTTCAACTTTTGTAGGCAAGCACCAGAAATCCAGTCAGAATAAACATCATCCTAGCTTGTTTCAGAACACAATTCTGCTCACTTACTTTCAACGAAAAGCCTCAAAGTAAGAGCGTTCTTCCCGCCACAAGTATTCTCTGCAACACAGGTGTAAAAGCCTGCGTCCTCTTTCCTGGTCTTCTTTATCTTCAAGTATTTATTGGGCTTGAGTCTCATTCGAGGGTGGTTGGCTGGGTGGAGTGTTTTATTGTTCTTTTTCCAAGTAACGGTGGGCTTGTACTTCAATCCGTTGTTTTTAACCTGGCAAAGAAGTCTTGCATCCGCTCCTTCCGCAACAGGAATATATTCAATATTGCTTCCCTTATTGCGGATTTCAGGAACTGAAACACAGAAGATGCTCCTTAGTTTATCAAAAAACCAGCCATTCATCGTGTTGTTGATTAATTGTATAAATAACATTCAATAAACCAAAAGAAATTTGTGCAATCGGTCAACGCGAATTGTTTGTGGTTCATAAGAAAAGTGGCAGCCGTGGGAGAGCGAACACTTACCGGAGGAGCTACAATCCCCGCCAAAAAGATCGTGACACCAAACCATCAACATGTCAATGCTGATGGCGCGAAAAGCTTCGGGATTCCTGGAAAAACGCCATACTCTTTGCAACAGTCAGTAAGGGGAAGGGGTGTACCGCTATGCAGCGTCAAGTGTCCAGTAGATTTATGACTGAGATTGTAGCTCATGGACGTTAAACTACATGAAGTCCCAAGAACCACAAACGACTTATACCTCTCATGGATAGCGGACCTCGCTTGTGCACTTGAGTACCGCGTGACTCCTAACTTATCAACTTTCAAAATTATCTGTGGGGTCCATGCATGCGTGCATGTATGCATACATACATAGTACGTACGTACGTGCACATTCTTGTAAATCAGTTCAGGACTTCCAAGAGTGATTCAACGTTTTATTACTGCAGCTCTCTCTCGTATGGTCAAAGAATGACCAAACTAATCAGCCAACTTCAACGAAAGTTTTCTTTCAAAATATCGTCATTATTTTGCATGTTATGTCCTTGGTGCAAACGGACATCTTGATCGAATAAGCTTTGATATAGGGAAGGTGTTTATGAATGTCACTTGCACAGCTCTAATTCCAAAGGTTCTAGTTCCTAAACATTTTTTGTTTTTGTTGTTGTTGTTGTTGTCAACAGAGACTACAA
>BLFK01000947.1:1292598-1307598 GCA_014634185.1 Astreopora myriophthalma | reverse complement strand
TTACGCAAATGAACGCTTGGAGACGTGCTCCCAAAGGGAATAAAATACCCTTGCCTAATGACGCTCAAAATCCACTGGGGTGCCCCAATATCAATCCAAAACTGAATATGCGCTCGTAAGCGGCCTTTTGCAGTAGGTGTGACTATACCCTGCTCGTATTCATGCAAATTACGCCTATAAAATTAACCCAAATCATTACCACACTTATCTGCAATTAAAAAGTCAAATTCATCCTCGATAGCGGAACAACTATGATCATTTCTGCTAACTGGTTGGGAAATGTGCGGGAAACTGTGTACGGCAAAGCTGAGGTGGAAGTTGTAGTGCCGGTCTTTCCAATGGGGCTGGATCTCGCAAGACGGATTGGACATTCGCGCCACCAGTGACGGGAATTTACGCAGAAATAGCAACCTCTCGATTGGTCCGGCTGTCTGAACTGCTGGTTGGAAGACCTAAACTGTCGATTTTTTTTGCCCGAAGTAGCGTCCCCCGTACGTAGAATATTGCGCACCTCTTCCCTGAGATCGCTCCACAATGCGCCTTATCCTGTTGCTACCCCGTTAGCGTAGGGCTTCCTTCTCTGCCGCACGAATCTTCGTCTTCCGGACTCAAAGCCACCGCTTTCCTCTCGCAATGCTTAACTTTCAGCCACCCGGCCTCGGAAGAATCTGCGATTCTGATTTTTCGGTTCTTCTCCTCCAAAAGATGAATAGCTTCGCGTACTAGGCGATCTTTTTCTTCTACCACGCCGGTAGTAACGGCGCTCCGCAACTTGTCAATTACTTCAGAATTAAACATGTAACTCTTCTCGTTACCGCAACTTTTAAAAGTCACGTCCGCACTCCGCCTCAATTGCCGAGAAATATGGAAAGCCGAGTCTGCTGCCTCCGTGGCCTCGCTGAACTGAGAAGTCAATTCGGCTTTATGCTGGCTAAGCTGATCAAGCAAAATCTTCTGTAAGTCGCTTAAATCTTTGCGCGTAGCGGCTTCATCGCCCATAACAAGAAAACGAAACTTTGCCCCGAGCAAAGTTATCTCGATGGCTGATTGTCTTCAAGTGAATGTCACAAACCAAGGAGTGGTATAAATGGGTGAATTTATTGCTGGTAGCCGCAATTTTCTGTTCAATCTGGCTAGTTGCTTTAACCTTGGTTATAAAGACCTTTGGAGAAGGATGTATGATATTTAATTTACAGTTATAAATATAATATTTAGCTAATAAAATAATATGATTTAGAATATGAAAGTCCTCTACAACATTGAATACTCCAAAGATAACATTTTCTAGCGTTAAAGATGTTAAAGTTACCTTTTGTTCAGAAATCCAGGAACAAAGCAACTGCCAGAAAGATTTTGTTACATCAAGAGGAAAGAATAAATGCTCAGGGGACTCGACTTCAGTTTGACAAAAGGCGCAAAGTGGAGAGTCAATCATTTTAAATCTGAATAATTTTTCATTTGTAAAAACAATGCTATTTAACAATTTGTACTGAAATTCCCTAGTTTTTGTATCATGTGTGACGGTAAACGCTAGAGAATAAATTTCTTTCCATTCCAGAGAAAGATCTGGATATTTTAGCTTTATTTTCTTTTGAGCAGAGGGCGCCGTTTCTTTTTGCAATTAAATTCATTATAAAGCATTTTCGAGGTAACTTCCAAAACATTTACCGTAGCGTTTTCTATGTTAATTTGAAACGTGTCATTCGAGGGGGGACAAATATATTGCCGACTTTGTTTGATGATAAGCTTCCATTCGTTAGGAATAGAATTATCGATGCCATTAATTTAAAAAAGTGGACAGGAGATGGTCGAGCTTGTAACAATTTTTCACTTTCAAGAAACCTACAATTTCGGATATCAATGAAACGTGCGAATGCCAAGCATAGAAATGACACGTGTACACATGGGAAACACATTTCTGTCCGAGACTAATTTGCGCACTGGTCGGCAGAGACCGTAAAAGAAGTTTTACAAGAATCACGTGCGCCAGCGTGCGAGTCACCACGTGACGTGATATTCGCCACCAACATGCTGTCCCCAGATACAAACGCCAAACGCACAGCTGGAGACATGGGAATAAAATTCAGGGTACAATAACCATGAGCCTTAGTTTATCATTACAGAACAGCACATTCATTTGTAATTGTAAACAGCCAAGTGAAGGGATTTCTATTGGAGATATATTATCGATTGCTACCAAGAAAAAGCATCTCTGGGCATCACGAAAACAAACTATATTCCAGGAAGCGCAATTTTCCGGAGTGATTTATGCACGTATCATCGGCCATCCCCTGGGGAGGACCCCGGGCAAATACAACTTTTCTATGGGACTTATAGGGGGGTTTGAACGATCATTTTACCCTGCAGGTGGGGGAAACCAGGGAGGTTTGGTTTCCGGAAGCCTTGCACCCCGGGGTAAACAGGGGACTTCGTAAAAGAAATAGGTCAATTTCAAGTTGTCTTACATCAATAATAGAGAGACCGCTGTACAGAAGAACGCGGCTCAGTTTCTCCTCCAGAAAACGGCGGAGTACGTACGTAAGCTCAGGTATTGTTATGTAAATCCATTTGAATCCATTTCCATGTGGAAAATAACCTTTACATTTTAAAGTGAAACTTTTTGAAGTGTTGTCATCACTTGCGAATTGATAAACTCTTGAAATTGTAATTGATATGAACAGTTGCAATTTTCTTAAAGAGTAAAGTACTGATGTGAAGTATATATGAAATATTTCATATGTGAACTGCGGTTGTAGATGAAAGTGAAGAATGATCATCGCAGTTAATTTTCCAATTTAAGCAATTGGAAAGGAGAAGCCTGAAAAAATCAGGGCTTCAACGGGATTCGAACCCGTGACCTCCGCGATACCGGTGCGATGCTCTACCAATTGAGCTATGAAGCCACACATTGGGAGCGAGGTCAATTTAGTGAGTTCATATCTCCCGTGAGGACTGAAATGATGTGAAGTATATATGAAATATTTCATATATACTTCACTTCATATATACTTATAGAGTAAAGTACTGTTTTATAGTCACTTGAGCTGGGTCATCTTATTAAGTTTGTACTCTCAAGTTTACTGTGGTTTGATGCTGTTCAATATGATCCCCATCTGGGAGGGGGAATTTCTTAACTTTGATTGCTCTGTGTCCCCCTCAAGGAGGGGGGAATCAAGAACTTCAACAGGATCCTGTACAAAGTCCCCTCCCTTGCCCCGGGTCCCCCCCTCCAGCCAGGGGATGGCCAATGATAGGTGCATTAGGCAGGCCATGCACTTCAGAACTTAGTATGGAAGAGATCTGTTCCTCAATTTTATTACTGACAAATCTACACTATAGTTTTAATGCTTTCTACTGTTTACACCAAAGGTGACTACCCTACCCACCTACAGCCTGGCTGCCCCGTCAAAGAACTAACGTACTTACCTTATTATAGGAAATTAACAATTCACGTTGACAACGCGAAGAAAATTAACGTTACACTAAATAAACGCGAATTTTTCAAAAGTTAGGTTTACATGCATTAAATTAACGCGAATTTTTCGATAAGCATCTTGCTTTATTTACTCCGATTTTCATAATTCTGCAAAAGAAGTGAGCTATCCTCTCGAGGAGACAGAGGAGTATCAAGATCAATCAAAAGACATTTTGAACTCGATTTTAAACGAAGACGTCCTGTCAGATAGTGACTCTGAAGAGCCAATAGAGGAGTCATGAACTAATAAGGTTTCGTAATGAAATAAAGGTGCTTTAAAATAACAATGTTTTAAAATAGCGTGCATTAAATTTACATCGACGTCAATTAAGATACATTAAATTAACGCGAATTTTGTAAAATCGTGTTAATAAAGTGCATTGTTAATTTCCTATAATAAGGTATTTTGCTGGAGTTGTTGTTCTTGCTGGTGTTGTTAATGTTGTCGTTGTTCTTTGTCAAGCAACGGGCCTCTGGAGTCAGGGAAGCGTAGCTAGGGAGTGCGACACTGCGATTGAATTTTTGTTCCTGCGGGATTGTAAAACCAAACGTAATTCAACGAAAGGTTCGCTGTCAGCTAGCGCCAACCTGACTACACTTTGTCTCTTCATCTATAAAGCTATCAAGAGCTGTTTGGAAACAAAACATACGTTTCAATGAATAGTCCTGCTTTCAAACACTAAAACGTAGACAATAGATGATTGAGAATAACAAACTTATGAGATTCAAGGACATTCTGAAAACAAAGGAAGCCGCTTCCGGCGCTGTCATCGCTAATCGATTTCACCCATTGCAAGTCGATCCTCTACCTTCATCGGCGGGAACCTTGTGCTTTTAGCATGGACGGACGATTTCCTTATTATTATGCGCCGGGATCTTTCCCAATGGGTTTTCACGACTTCAGCTGCTATAACCCTATGCAGGCTCGACCAGACTTGGGCTTACCAGGGCCTAGCGGAATTTTGGCGAGTGCTCAGAACCAATCCATCAGTCCGACATCAACTTCTAGCAATAGCTTGGATTATAAAGTCATGTTGTTGATACCGACTAAAATAATCCGGTGCACTGTCATTGGGTGCTTTAATTCTAATAAGCGAGCCGTCAATAGGACCAACATCGTTTGGTAGGTTGGATAGATCTACAAACGTTGCAATCGATGTATTGACCTCAGCGAGAGTCTCTGGAAATTTTATATATTCGTCACGAAGTTCATAGAGACTATTCACAACGTCTTGTACGGCCTCGATAACAGTAGATTTGCCTACATTAAATACCGGGCCAATCCTGGAATATAAATTTCCGTGGGCCAAGCGGTATAGCCCCAAAGCAAGAACTTTCGCTGGAGGTAAACAATTTTCGCCTCTCTAATCTCGGGCCCAACATATGGAGTATTGTTTCGAAAGTGTTCCTGTTAACCCTTAACTGCTGTCGAAAGAACTCCTGTGGAATTGGCGGGTCGTTATAACGGATGTCAAACCACGATTCGGCTGGGCGAGGAATAGTCCATGTGTAGGGCCTATTACGAACTCGACGGAAATGTCGTCGTCTTCTTAGAATAGCGATGTTCAGCATTTCCCTATATTCATTTGCCCATCTCTCATACAGAGTGAAAAAGGCAAACATTTGCTGCAGTTGAATGTTGATAGTTTGAAGGAGTAAAACAGCAACAGCCACGCAAAACGCCTGATTCGCATTCACGTTTACCAAAATCACCACACACTTACCGCGCAGTTGGCGGGTCGATCTTGAAATCTGATCACTGATATGTAATTTGCAGTGCGACCCTGATAAATAAATGTTCTCAAATTTTTGGCACTTCCGTTTGCGGTTTCAAACTTTTAGACGTTTTCGCATGGGCTAATTTTGGTTTTTGACTGTAGTGCGACCCGGCCCTTATACGTGCCTAATATAAGCGAGAATTGTTCGCAAGACGCCAATATGTTACTTCCCTTTACCAAGAGAATGCAATTGATGGAGGGTTATTATAATGGAGAGAAAGTAATTAAGCTTTACAAACCAGCTAGATTTCCAAAGCGTGCTTACAAAAAAGCCAACTCTGACCCCAACTCCGACCAAAGTTGATATTGTTCAACAGCAAGCAAGCCAAAACGAATCAGATAGCGGGAACAAAAGACCTTCTGTTCTCGTCCGACCTACCGGCGCAAATATTTGCAACATCAAATGGATAAACGTAAAGATTTGCTCACATTTGAATGACGTTTTGACAAAAAAAATAAAACCTTCACAGTGACGCGAAACCCGATTGTTAGTGGCTAAACTTCGAAAGGCGACAACGACATTGACTTTCATGTATTGGACGCCCATTACAAACGTTGACTAGTGTCTTCTAAGAGTGAACGGTTGTTTAATATCCAAACGCAACTGAGGTTCTCAAACGAGCACTGTCTTTGTTTCTAACTTCACACTGTCACGCATAGCAAATGAAGATTAATCAAACATTTATAATTCATCTCT
Organism: Astreopora myriophthalma; assembly: GCA_014634185.1. Classification (NCBI taxonomy): domain Eukaryota; kingdom Metazoa; phylum Cnidaria; class Anthozoa; order Scleractinia; family Acroporidae; genus Astreopora; species Astreopora myriophthalma. The sequence goes on along the minus strand of BLFK01000947.1, from coordinate 1,301,648 downwards.
CTGAAATGCATGGTCTCCAATTACGTTCAGATATACACCTCTGGGGCACAGTGATGTTAAAAGCTCTAATTATCATTACCGTTAAAAATATCTCAATTGTCGCCGGTTCTTACCGTGCAAACTTAAGCGTTTGTTTGGCATATTACCCCTTAGTTTTGGTAGAAATGCTCTTGTGAACCATGAAGTACACTGTACTTGTCTTTTGGCGACCTGATATAAATCACCTTGTGTGAGAAGGTCGAAAACTAAAATAGATATTCATTGTTCATGTACAACAACATTGAGTTACACCATGAAATAAACTCTTGTTTGGAATTTAGCCTTAATTCGTTGAGGTTCCTCTAACTGACTTCTAACGCTTTCTTTGAATAGGCACATAAAAAATGTTTTGGCACTCATTCGGAATTTTCGCAACAAGAGCCGTAAGAATTGTAGCGCATTACTAGTCTATTGAAATTTCTTCTGAATGAATTTGATCACAGATTGCAAGTAATAATCCGCGGTAAATGTTTTTGATCGCTTTCACATATTTTCATGGTCCTGTGTAAGTGGTGGTGAAGAAAGAGAAACCGAATGTAGCGCACCGATTATTACTGAATAACAACAAATCGATTTTACTGCGTTGCGTGTATTGCCGCTCAAGAAGTGTCTTTCAAATCAACACTCTGTAGCAGCGTTCATTTCAATTGACGATTCAACCGTCGATTAAAACGACATCTTTGCGTAACAGGCAGAAAAACGATGAGGTCGCAAGTCAGTATTAAAATGAGAACAGTGATCAATCTCATTTTGTGAAATGTAAAACGTGCTGGTCTTACTGCATTCCTAAATCACGCATTTTCACCACTTATAAAACCTCTTAAAACGTGGCGAAAGCGACCTTATGCTAACCCGACTTACCTGGACAAGGCTCTGATCTCGCTTGAAGAAGAAACACAAGGCTGACAAAGATAAAAAGCAAGGCAGACAGGAACATCGCGACAGAAATCATAGGATCTGTTTCCTCCCCGCGGGTCTTTGATCACAAGCTGCAGTGTGAAGGTTTCCTTTACAGCGAGCCGCGGGCAACTTGCCAGCCAATGAAATACTTGAGGAAGGCGTTCAATCTGCCGCGATGAATAGCAATGTTAAATGAACAAATCTGCCATTTACCGCTACCAAAGCTACTCATTTAGCGCAGGCAATCTCTACAATATTGCAAGAACATAACTCACAACTTACCTATGAAAAACAAAATGAATTATGAATGTATCGGTATCTTCAAAATGTCACGTTTCCATCTATTTACTCAAGAGCCATTCCGCACTATTTAAGAGCAAACTAAGTAGCAACCTCGGGAATGTCACGACGAAGGAGCTGCAATGTTAAAATTGCGACTGGAAGCACGCTAAAGAGACAACATACGTGCAAAAAGGGCACTGACAGAAGAAGAAATAAAATATTTTCACTTCCTGCGAGGTCTACTCCCGATAAACAACCATAAAAAGTATCAATTAGCATACCTTAAGAGTTCAGTTTCTAAAAGTAGACGCCAAAACAAAACATTGCCATTTCAAAATCGGCTGTCTGAATTCTAGGAAATCAACAAAGTTTGCGCAATTACAAGAAGTCCACACTTCGAGTTAACTCGACCACTTAAAGCGCAGTCTACGGAACAATGATCACGAATTACCCGCTGACAACGCGATGGTCAGTCTTGCAGTGATATCACATAAAGTCACTTCCGGTGACATAACACCCCTTCAAGCCTCCCCTGTGGTGTTCTGATTTTACAAAGACTCGATATCCAGTAGCTGCAAAGAGACAGCAGAAGGAGTCCAGCGATCCATCACTGCCGAAGAACAATAGTGGGCATTACACAGCAAGGGTCAGGTTATTCGAGGAAGAAAGTTCGTTTTGCTGCATTGTAAGCAAGGTATCAGGGGGCCCGTGATGGTAAGATTAAACCTTCCTCGGTATTGAGGGTATTGATTAAGGGTCAGTATTTTTGACAAGCAATTGTTTTTGGCTAGTGATGCGCTTAACAACTGCTTACCGATATAGCAGCTTCAAAACAAAGCATAGCAGACACCTTATTACGAAAAGCTTTCTGAAGGGATCAATTATTTTCGACTCTATTGTTTTATGACAGGACAAATAACGTAAAATAATACTAAGTGTTCAATAAACCCACGCAGGAGATAACGATCCTGCAAATCAGGCAGCTGCCTTCAGCGAAACGAGTGATACTTGAGCTCTATTCTTGGTTTTTAGACAGCGTCATGGAATCCTAGCTTTGCTTTCAGTCCAGGTCAAGAGAATCACAACGGAACAGTTTTTGCTCAATACCTTGTGAATTATGTTTGACTCCAAACATCAGCTTTGAGGAATGACGAAATTTGACGAATTTCACCTTTGCCAACTCGTGGCTCAACAAGACACCTCCAGCATTGACCACCGCTGATAAATACCCAGACTTCTGGTTCTGACTGCGATCATTTTATCCGTCACATTTGGATTTATTTATAAACTTACAAATAAAACATAGAGTTTCTACTGTTTTGACTTCACTGGCTGAACACGTCAGGGCTTATAATATAGATACAAGTCAAAAACACATCTACTCTGACTCGTTATATATATAGCGACTTTCCTTTAATTTGAATTGCATCGTTTGAGATCAATGAAGATTTCGAGAACTAGGAACACGTGCATTTAATCCTCCTTACTAAAATGTATTGATAAGACGGTATGACCAAGGTTTCAAACTTTTACTGTTGCAAGTTTATCGGAGTTTTTACAGCTGGTTGACATTGAGATGACAAGTTCTAATATAGTTCGAAATCTAGAGAAATAATCGTAATACCAAATGTTAGAGATTGTTGGCTGAATGAAACTGAAACATAATCAAAATAGTTACCCATTGGTCCGTCCAATAGTTTTCATTCAATAGCAAAATGAAATCAATTACAATTAGTGACGTAATGCCTGACATTATTAATTATACAAATTATCGATTCTCATTTAAGCGATACATAAAAGAAGTTTTTAATTAGTTTGCATATTGGCCTTACATATCTTTCATATTTGTATTTATAGTTTACATTTAGGTTTTGGAACTTTTTTGGTTGTTTTTTATTACGTCCTGAACAACCTCGGTCCCAGGCTCTCTCTCTCTCTCTCTCTCTCTCTCTCTCTCTCTCTCTCTCTCTCTCTCTTTTCCTCCCTTGTCGACGGTCGACGACAAGGGAGGAAGGGAGAGAGCCTGGGAACGAGGTTGAGTCCTGAAAAGCCCAATGGGTGGTCTCAATGAACTGTATTATTTGATCGCTGAGACAGAACACACGTCAAGAACTTCAGACTGATAAATTTCAAATTTGGATCAAGTGGCTCAATATCCCTAGCCGGAGTTTTCCCGAAACACCCTGACAGATTATAAGAAACTTGTTCCAAGCGTCGGCTTTTGGGAGCACAGGATATCCTTTTAAGTACGGTGCCCAAGTTCATAACTTATCAAGATAGAGAATAATTAAACGTTAACGCACCTGCATCTTCGACAGCCGCTGCGTCCGTGAGTAACCACAAAACTGGATTTATTATAATGCGCAACATGTGTGCAATTCCACAATTCTGTGCCCACAGTAAAAAGGAGAAACGGCAATCGCTTTAAATTGGTGTGTTCGATTGAAAAAGACTTCGTTTATGTAAGTTTGCTATTTTTTCTCAAGACGAAAGTAAAACTAGACAAGGTAATGTACTTGCAGACTTGACCTGGTTATTTTTCATCTAAATCGTACGCCCAAGCGGCGCCTAGATCAGGTCCTTAATGCTCATACGGAGTTTCGGACAATAAGGTCCACTTCACCCTCCATACAAGTAAAACGGAAAGGTAGGGGGCTGGCACCGCTATCTTGGCTTGAACCGATCTCATTCCCGCACGGATTTTTTCACGAAAATCGAGTCCAATCGATAAATAAACATGCCAGGCTCGTAGAATACGAGTTGCTCGAAACCCTGAAACCAGTCAAGCCTCTCAAGCCAGCTAAGCGAAGCCAGGAGGCTGTATGAAACTCGCACATCAACCTTCCAAATTGTCGATCAGAAGCCGCGGGGCTCGCAACCTGGCAATTGGAAAATGGCGGTTGAACTCGGGGTGCCTGGTGACGAGTAAAATAGTCAGTCAGACTTATTTTACTTAATTATTTTACTCGTCACCAGGCGCCCCGAGTTCAACCTCCACTTTCCATTTGCCAGGTTGTGAGCCTCGCTAGGCTTTTATAGATTGTGCTAGTAAAACTAGCATACTACAAGTTACTAATAGCAAATGAAGTGCTGCGAAGGGAGTCATCAAATTATAATACTAATAATGATAATAATAACCCACTCTGAAGGGAAATTTCCAGTTCACAATAAAAGCGGATTTTTTTTGTACAACACTGAAAGATTGCTGGATATCGAGTGATTGAATTCTTTAGCTTTAAGGGAAGACAAGAGTGCAACCAAAAAAAGGTAATGAGTTAAAGAACACAACTGTTTTATTACATACAAGACAACTTGAATAACATACCAGTGCTTTGACTGGCTTCAAAATGGCATGAACATGTACTATTTGTTGGTACTAAGATGAGGATACGAGTGCTTTCACTGGCTTAAAAACAACAAAATTACATTTACTTCTATTGTTGGTACGACGATGAGTCAAAAGATAAACAACATACAGTGTACCAGTGCTTTGACTGACTTAACAAGAACAAAATTAAATGTACCTCTATTGTTGGTACCAAAATGATACAAAAGATAACTTGAACAACATTCCAGTGCTTTGACTGGCTTAAGAATAACAACATTACATGTACCTCTATTGTTGGTACTAAGATGTTATAAAATTACATGTACCTCTATTGATATAATCGTTCGTGACCTTGATGATACGATGGCCCACAAGGACAATACAAAAATATAAGTTCCTGGACAATAATGTCTATTCCAGTACAACAATGTGTATTCTGTTAATATGTAATGTGTATTCTGTTTGTATTATGTGTACACTGTTCTTATCAAGCCGTGTGATTCTCTCCCCGGTCACAACCACTCAAAGAAAGATTTTTGGTCTCGCGACCTGCGTACTAGCAGTCTTCACGCTTTCGGAAGATGGATCACCAATTTCGACTGGAGCCCAGTGCTTAGCTTGCCCAGAGTGTCTGAAAAATTCGACCTTTTCAGTCAAACCCTGTTAAACGCCATTGCTTCGTACCTTACGCTCTAATTCACTACGTTCAAACGAACGTAGATTATTTACCACTTAAATATCCGCAAAACAGGTACAACGAAACATGGTGGATCGCATGCGGACCCTAACACTTTTATTACCTTTTTTTTTTCTTTGAGATACATTTCAAGAGAACAAAATAATGGACCCTGAGCTAAATTCCTAGATATTTTGTTACTCTTAACCGGCTACACTGTGGTTCTAATACGTACATGTCCTTAGCCTCGTCACTTTTCCAGCGACCGTGAAGCTTTAACAACCTCTCGGAAACGTTATGCGAGACGTCGTTACTAACAACAGAGGTTACCCCACCAGACCGTAGACTATGGAGGCCGTAATCTTTGGGATCATAGCCCACGTCTTTTAAAGCGTCCTTGAATATCTCCCTACAACGGGTATAAGATAATTTGCCATTCCTAAGGGTATACCCTAATTTCTTCCTCGTTAATGGCCTGAACAAGGTCAACTGACTAGATAGGTCAATATCGGCTGCTTGGATGTACTTACGCAATACCGCTACAGGACAATAATTACTCTCTAACTTAGAGATATACACATAGTTTCCCTCCCTATACACATCTGTTTTGCTCCTTGGTACAAATATTTTAACAAACTCTTCGTGAAAGCATATGTGGTTGGGCTGAATGTTAGCTAATTCATTAAAACGAAAAAATCCAGCAAAGCCTAAGGAAGTTATTGCAGCAATACGTAAGTCCTTCAACGATGCGCCTTCAGCACCAAATCTGTCGATAATACTCTTAACGGCGTCAGCATCAATGGGCTTCTTCTTGTTAACTGGAAGGCTCCTTGTTCTCTTGGCACACTCAATCATGCTTCTGCAGCAGGCGTTGTCCAAAGGATTAGGGCCGTCATCAGGTGTGAAAGAATGTAGCCATTTAAGTGCGGCATGGACCAACACCATCGAGGAGGGGGACTTAAGCTGTTGATCTAAGTTGAAGAAATAAAGGGCGACCACGGGAGCAGAAAAAGGTATCTGGACAGAAATCTTTCTACCCCTACACCAAACAAAAAACTTTTTAATTTCGTTGATGTATTTCTTAGCGGTGGAATTGGCCCTCGAGTTAAGCAAAGCAGTAAATAGGGAATTGCCATCAGGCCTAAGCGCAGAGGGGAGTAAGGTCCAAACTTTACTTGCAACTACGACCTGCAAGAAAAATTGTAAATATAAAGTTTATAACGGAGGAAAAGGAAAGTAAAATAAAACTTGAGTCAAACGATCTAACAAACGAGCACCTTAAACACATACTAAAGGAAAAACTAGACTCTATAACATCGTAATGTAACGGCACCGGGCATAAATAGCCACCCTTAAAAATCCTAACTCAAAAATCAATTCCCGACGCTCGCAGTAATAGACAAAACACGGAGGCCGTGGCAAGGCAATCACTACAAAGGAGGCGACATTACCGACGCCGAAACCGATAGTGTCGTGAGAAAGGCTAGCAAAGTTTTACACTAGCTCAGTCAGAGTCAGGCGCACAAATGGGTCCAAAGTCAGCTCGTGAACATAAAACGGACGGACACAGCTGCCCTACATAAAGTCTCGTGCAATATGTGAGGGATGAATCGACCCCCTCTTAGGCCCCTTTGGCACGCTCAAGTGCTTCAGCTCACACTCCTGTAAGCAATTGCCGCTGGATGTGACCAGTGTCATTTCTCTAAACACATCAATCCTCCTCATGACCAGTGTCATACGACTCTCGAAAAACCGAACCACAGTAACTCTTTAAGTCAGTTTTCAAATAAACGAAACACGCAAGAATTTCTTTATAAAAATTCCAGTCTGAGGGCGACCACGTGGCCTGTAAAATTCTTGGAGCCCAAGAACGAATTCAAATTTCTTCCTAAAGTAAGCGCCTCAGTTCCATTCTGCTGGAAACAGCCTTTCATAAACTGCTTGTATTTACTTGTAAGTAGAGGCCAGGAACTGGACGAAGGCCATACTGGTATCACGATGGTAGCCCTCGCCTTCTGGAGACTCAGATAATGGAGGGCGCGAGCAACAAGAGGTACCGGAGGAACCACTAAACAGTTCTCAGACTTTAGATTTTGAACAAAAAAGTCTACCCCGGAAGTCGCCGGGTTCCGGAAACGGGAAAAGAATCTTGGTAGTTTCGCTGTATAAAAATTAGCAAAACAGTCAACTGTGTGCGGACCCCATAACTCTTCTAAACGGCGAAAAAATTCCGGAGTAATCTGCCAATCATCAAAGTCAATAAGACGACTGATATAATCTGCTTTCTCATTTTCCGTTCTCGGGATCCACTGGACCTCCAAGCGAATATTATGCTCAGCGCAAAACTGGAAAATTTTGACAGCTAGCTTGTGCAGATCTAACTTCATGCTCCCCACCTCGACGATTTTCGCAGCCGACTGACTATCCGTAAACCACTTGACGAGGGAGCCCTCCAGAACTGGGGCGAACGATTCGAGAGAAAAAGCAATGGCGGCAAGCTCTCTCCAAGTAGAACTTTTGGAGCATTCGGATGCTTCCCAAAGTCTATGACAGATATGCTCCTCATTAAGGGTGATCACTGAACCACACCCCGTAGCACTCGCATCGGAATACACGAAACGTTGAGGCTTATGACTGAGGAAACAGTCGCTTCGACTTCGAGGATACGACCCGACCCAACTAGTTCACGTATAGAATCCTCAACAAATTCAGCATGGGCAAGGGATGACCTGTTGTTTCTAAATACTGCTGGCTCCGGCAGACTAAGAAAAGGCAGCATGTACCCCGTCTCTATGGTATTAAGAATAAATTTCGAGGTTCCAATGCGCTTCCAAAATTCTAGATTTCTTTTAAGATTTCCTTTAACATTGACTAACGGCGGATGGTCAGTCAGCTCAAATTCAAACAATTCGCTTTCGCAATGTACCTGTGCAATATCCGAAACTTCGTCTTCAAACACCTCACTGCTGAGGACCGGGGTGGGCATGCGTTCCCTGACTGGGCTTGTTGGAGACGTAAGAGTAGCCCGGGGTAAAGCCGGTTCCACGGTAGGCATTCCTGGGGCTTGACCAGGCGCTGGTACAGTCCCTTGCCCAGTGGCCGAGCTTAAAGCATCTGAAGCATCGTGCGCGATCCATGTGAGCCTCTCTGCCGCCTGGAAATAAATGCAAACAAAGGCAGTATCAGGCAATAGATAAACACGAACGGATCAATGGAACATATCTGAAAGAGGGTGGGCGGGCGGGCCATACTCGTGTAAAATAGAGAACGTGACCGGCTCGAAGGATGATAAGTGTAGGGTTGCAAGCGAGAGAGATCGAATGAAACTGCCGCAGGATATAAATAGAAAGAAATGACCAATCACGACTTGGCAATAAGCGTCGTCCGACACCTAATCACAGAAAATCCCGTGAGGGATGTGACGCTAAAATACCAGCGGAAAATGTATTTCCCCTGCGGCGGGTCAAGGTGTGCTCGTCCGACAAACCCTGGGTCTCAAATAGGCTAAGACGGCTTATTACGCAGAGGCAAAAAGCGCTGAAATCCCTTGGCAAAGATTCTCCCCTGTACAAGGAACTGCGTAACAAGATCCAAGTAGAATGTCACACTTGCAAAAGAACGTACTACCAGAACAAGGTGTCTAACCTAAAGGACAGTAATTCCACCAGATGGTGGCGTGAGATTAAAGACCTGGGTGGGCTGCGGGGCAACAGCTCTGACTGGTGGCAGCAGATGCTTGGGAATGAGTTCCCTTCCACTGACTCCCTGTGAGAAGAGTTCAACAATTTCCTCTTCGATCTGACATCTCACTTCTCGCCACTCCAG
>BLFK01000947.1:1275098-1280098 GCA_014634185.1 Astreopora myriophthalma | reverse complement strand
GCAGTGTAGAGTATAGCCCATCCAAATGCCCCGTCTGACCAGCCAGTTCAGTCAAATGGAAAGCACCTTGAGACTGTTCTTGCAACGTTTCCTTCGTAAATACTTCATTCACTACAGGGATTTCTTGATGACACTTTTTCTCGTTGTCTGTGTTGCAAAACAAAAAAATATAATAGAGAGATGGTTACAATCCGATCTCATGGAAAGCGTGGTTTAACCATGCGTTTTGAGCTGTAGACGTTAAAAATCAGCTGTTGGTGGGACTCAGGAATGCAATAATTATTTAAATGCTCTATTTACTAACTGTCCAGTCCACAAAATAATTATTAGTGAGGTACATGTACATGTAGGCTATCTGGTTTATAAGCTTATTAATTTATCCCCCTAGAATATAATCAGGAAAACAAATTATTTTTATCACAACAAATGCACCTCACCTGCAGAGCTTGTCCTCATAAAATCATTTAATTTCTTTTTCTGTCAGGTTGCAAGGGAAGAGTGATATGAAATACATAAGAGGCTGCATGTGGAGAACTTAAATTTTGGGGACAGCACTGATATCTTTTTCATCACAGTTAACAGGTTCCAGTGTTACTGTTACCATTATCATAAAGATAATAACACCATTGAGCATCCTATTAATCATTTTCAAACCTCCTAAATGTTTCAGAATATTATAAATGAATGAAATTATTTTTCATCTTTATTCACACAGGAGCCATGACAGAAAAGTTTGGAGAGGTTCAGTTCCAGAAGAAGTGTGGCCAGATATGGCAGTCTCTAAACCAAAAGTGTTTAGATTCTAAAAGGAAACTTAAAAGTGATAAGAGATGAGAATGTCACTGAAACCTAAAAAAGTCATGACAATAATTATTAATAATCAAATCCCACCCTGGTCAGAGTTTTTCTGTCCTTGTGTGGGCCCAATTTCAATGCCGGAGTTGATCTCTGATGGAATATTTGGGTATATAAGTTCACGGTAGTGTTAGGCCTCACTCGAACTTGAAATTATTTCTACAATAATTATTATTCTTTGATTTTTAGGTCACTGTGAGTCCAACATTCACATCACTTTTGAGTTTCTAAACTTCTAATTCTAAAAGAAAATGTCAAAGGGAACCTCCACTCTGACTCAAATGAACAATTTTAAATCAAACAAAGTAATATTTGCAATCAATTTTCATCAAAAAAGTTTTTGTTTTGGAAAAAAAATAAAAATTAGAATAACTTATTTTCACTTTCAAATTTCCCTGGTGCCACTGTTTTAGTGAAGGTTCCCTTTAAGTAAAGAGTGGTGCATTAAATTTTTTTGTAGCCCAACAATAATTTGTTGCAGCTTTTTTGTACAGCATTTGAATTAGTCTCTTTCAAATATTTTATCTTACCTTCATATTTGTTACTAAAATAAGTGATAATTGTTTGCCATTAATTAATGAAAATTTGGAATAACAAATATAAATATTTATATGTTATGTTGCAAAAAGGTGTACTGCCCTTTAATTTTACTCAGGACTTGGTAGTAATGTCCTTGTTTTCAGTTTCAGAGTCGTATAAGAAAGTTCATTGCTTTGTAATAAAAATAGGATTCCTGTTTAAATAAAATGTTATTCTAAAGTTTTTGTGCTCTTTCTATTTTGGTAATGGTTTTTAGCAGAATATGAGAAATATCTTGATAAGATCTGAGTAAGATCTTGTAAGGTCTTGGTAGATCTTGTAAGATCTTGTAAGATCTTGTAAGATCTTGGTAGATCTTGTAAGATCTTACAAGAATCTTAGTAAGATCTTGCAAGACCTTACAATAATCTTACTAAGATCTTGTAAGATCTTACAAGAATCTTAGTAAGATCTTGTAAGATCTTACAAGAATCTTAGGAAGATCCTGTAAGATCTTGGTAAGATCTCAGAACATTTTCCTAAGATCTTGTAAGATCTTGTATGAATCTTGTAAGATCTTCTATGAATCTTGTAAGAATCTTGTAAGAATCTTGTAAGAATCTTAATTAAGAAGTAAGATAAGATCTTAGTAAGAATCTTATTAAGAATCTTACTAAGATCTTAATAAGATTTCCACCTGGGTAGAGGGAGGGAAGCAGAAAAATAAGAAAAACGCTAACGCTGAGAACAACCGCTGGAAAAAAAAAAACAAGGCCGCACAACACTCTCCCAACGTAGCTCCAAATGGCTGCTACACGGAGACCACATGATCTATGTGAGCCTGTGCATGTACGAATGAACCGCTGACCGCTAAGCAAAACGCTCCATGGTGGACCTAAACGCGCGGAAAACCAGCATCTCTTTGTTGTTAAGTACAGGTTAAATTGCACTTAATCACATTAAAATTTACTTTCCCAGCGGTTACACGTAAAATATTTTCCCCCCTGAAAACAGTTTATCAATTAATAAGTGTTTCATGTTTATCCATAACCTGAATTATTCTTGCTACATATCAACTCAATGAACTGTATAAAGTCTATGACTTTGGCCTGGGTTGTTTACCCAGGAAACCCTCAGATATGAGAAGGTACATGACAGTATCTATTTACACCTAACCCTAACTGTTCAGTTCTGATATACACGTAAGATAGTTTTATTACATGTAGATCTATACCTCCTCAACTGGTTCATGTAAGCATGAGGAATGTGGTAAATAACAGCTCTTTTCAGAAAAGCAAATGCTTTCAAGTGCTTTACAATCTCACGAGACCACAATACAACAAAATCCTGCTTCAGATGCAAAATATTCTCCTTCAATGGGAGGAATGCAGAGATTGGAACATCACTCAGCATTTTCTCATGGACATCTGGGAGCTGGATGTGTAACACTTGGTCTTGGGTTAATGTTCTCCAAACACTGAATGACCACATCCTCTCCCACTCCTCTATCCTGTAACATTGAGTATGTGCCATCCAACACCTACTGTGAGCTGAAAACTTGCACAAACTTTTAGTTCAGCTATGCTTATCTTGTTTATGCCGGTATTTTTTTAACACAAAAGGGCAGAAAGACAAAGGCTCAGGAATTTAAAGAACAAGGCAATGATTATTTTAAACGATCAGGTAAGTGGGATATTATCTTTTAATTTACACTGAATTATTGTTATTAAGGCATTAACCACATCAGTGATTTTACAAAGAAGTCGATCATCACACCAATTATTTCGTTTTGTCTGCAAATACAGTACTTATAAGATTACGTTTAACTTATCATTGTACACTCTTATGCTTCTATTCTATGCAAACAGAGCGTAGTCACAGAAACCTTTGTTGTCTGATGAGTGAATTCCTTGTTAAATTGTACAATAATGGACTGACTGCTTTGCAATGTGTGTGGTATTTATTAGTTTTTCCTGTCAAATTTAACGTGGAATTCACAAGTCGGGTAATGAATTTTCTTGAATCACAGAACTCAAAGAAAAGCGATGAAATCATGTCTCCTCTCGGCAAAATCATGTCTCCTCTCGGCAATTAACCACTTCATGGGTGCAAAAATCACTTCTTACTTCTCAAGCATGCAGTTCCATGCTAAATACATGTACACTGTACGCTCTCTTCATCAGCCAATCAGAGCATGAGTTTTCCCTGGCCTGTGTGACTCTCAAGTGAATCAGTCTCTGATTTGTTTTTGTTGCCATTACAAGAAGTGCCTAAAGCTGTTGTATGTGATTCTTTTTTAGAATATCCAGAAGCTAAAGAGTTTTACACAAATGCAGTAAAGATTTGTCCAAATGATTTTGCCAAAGAAAAATCCGTATTTCATGCTAATAGGGCTGCTTGTTTGGTTAAAATGGTATGTGTGTATTATGCATAATCTGCCTTTTTCAGTCCTTTGTACCTTCAACATTGCAGTTTTACTTAGACTTTCGACTCTTACTGACTTGTGTAGTACTAATAATTACCAGTAGTGCATTGTAATGGCCATCAGAAGTGTCAGATATTAGTGTAATTGTGATACAACTTGTGATCTTTAATTTAATTAGAAGAATTCATGACTTTTTTCGAATCCTTGGAATCAAGCATACAGTGTAGAAACTTGAAGGGTGGTCAAAGCACTGTAAATGTCAATTTTAGAGCTATACACTGTACATTAAGTCATCTGTTAATTTTTTTCTTGTTTGTGTTATTTTGAGAATTGTTTTTATCTTCCACAGGCCCAGTACAAAGAAGCAATAGAAGATTGCACAAAAGGTAATTTTACAAATAATTTTCACAACCAATTTCAAGAAGCCAAGTGTTCTAATCTTGGTAAAATGCTGTAAGGCTATGAGCATTTTCTTTCATATACAGATTATATATCAGGGTTGGACATTAGCGCTCGCCCGCTCGCCCAGGCGAGTGTCAAAAGTGTCGGGCGAGTGCAAATCACAGATCACTCGCCCGTTTGGCGAGTGCGATTTTTCATTGGCAAGAAATTGATTAAATTGCAAAATAAACGATGTTTTTTATATTCTGTTTTGTCGAGAAATCTCTAAACACAAACTTGCCTTAGTCCATATCTGTATGGCAAAGTTTTATACTCCAAATTGTCCAAAAAATGGGCGCTGAAGCGCAACATTGGGGTTCGCAAAATAGAAAACAATAATGGCTTCCGCCTTGTGATAATTACATAACGCAGTACTTTTGCAAAGTGATACTGCTGGTCACTATCGAGTCCTCGTTGATCAGGTAAACATGGCGTTTAAACTGGAAGTACAGACACCTTTTGCCGCAAACTGCAGGGAGCTCACCAAGATTCATCAATAAAAAACTATTTTAAAATATAAAGTAAGTGCCTCTATTGTGATTTCTTGGGGTTTAAGTTCTTAAACTAGAATTTTTCATTGAAGTTAAAAACCGCTCGGTTTACCACGTGCACGACAACGTTGCAAGCGAATTGTTCATGACGATAGGGAAGACGAGGGAGTTATTTCAGACTACGAGTCCGAGGCCGAAATGTCGGAGGAAATGGTGCTAGACAAACTAGAAAAATTCCTGCTGTGAAGAGCAACTAAAGCATTAACAGA
>BLFK01000947.1:1247599-1252834 GCA_014634185.1 Astreopora myriophthalma | reverse complement strand
TGATTACCGCCCAAAATGGAGAACGCACTGTAACCAGGAATTCATCATTCTTTAAGAAGCTGCCTTCCAACATACCTGTGCATCCTGTTCCAAGTGATGAGGAAGAACAGTCGACACCCCACATTGAGGCACCTGAAACAGTTGAACCAGTTGAGACGGTTGAATCACCTTCAGTTACAACCAATGACTCACCTACAGTTGAACCAGTAGAATCACCTGCACTTCGTAGATCAGCAAGAGCAAGACGAGTGCCCGAACATTTCAAAGATTATGTTATTTGAACATTGCTTAGACCGATGGTTTAATGAAGCATGTGTGTCTGAACATTATTTGGACTGATAGGTTTAGAAAGTAACATGTTGTGTTTCATTTTTTAATTCTACTTAGCTTGTTATTCAGAGGAAAAGAGAGATGTAGTGTCGTTGTATATTGCGTTACTGTCATGCGCAGGACGAGAGAGTCGGAGTACAAGATAAGATTACTGTGTCCTACCGAGTAGAGAATAAATAACAAGTTTCCTCTAATCGACGACTCCATAGCTACTCTCTTACAAACCCTCTTTTTGGGCCATGTAATATATAATATAGGACAGACTGTCCCTCTTATATTACGCTACATGATAAATTATAAATTTCTAAACTCCAAATTGGATCTGTTGCTCTACGTTTGTCTCCACCTTCATATTCACCTGGCGCATATAAATATCTTTTGCAAATGATGGCAAGCTGGTTTCACTTAGTCCTACTGGACGTTTGTATTTTGTGTTACTATTTTTTTAAGGTATATTTTTTAAGATATACGAACAGTGTCAGTGTTCATTGCCTTTAAGACCCCAGACATCCTCTTAACCCAAGTTCTAGACCTGTCATTACTTATCATCTCCTGTGCATATTGATGGACAAGTAATTTTTCTGCTAAAGTCTTGTTTGACTGTTCAACAAGAGATTGTGCTCTATGATTTCCAGCCTCACTCTTCTGTACCTTTATGCCCTCCTTTTTCATAAGGTTGCTAACCAAGCCCATAAATTCTTTTTCTGGATCCACCATTTAGGTCTCTGGATACTTTCGTCTCCTTGAATAAATCTTGGCAAATGCTGCAGAAACCTCTTTTGAAGTTAATGCTTCTGCATCCCTATACCTTGTTGCGATGTCTACAAATACCAAAGCATATTTGAATGTCTTTCTTCCAACAGTATCATGGGGAAGAAATAATAGGTCTGCTTGATGTATTTGATCCTTCCTGTCTGTGGTCCAGTGATATCTTGGAATGCTGGTAAATAAATTTGCCATATTGCTTGTAGCTCTAACCAATGTTTTGCTTTATCAGTGCTGACTTTTGTTTTTTCTGCTAATTTGTTGATGGCTTCATAACCCTTCCAATATCCATTAGTACTGTAATATATTTTATTTAATTTGTTATTCATATTAATTATTTAAAAGTATTACATATTTATACTTTAATATATGTCAATATCCATTTCAGAAAAGTTAGACCCAACAGATTGCCTAAAGAACCTTTTGGGTTAAAGGGTAAATCAACAGTACATAGAATTACTTTAAATCGTTCATCAACAGCATGTCCAGGTGAGACCTTGTATATTAATATTCCTGAATTATCAGAAGGATATGTTATAGTACCAGGAAGTGTGAAATTAAATTTTGATTTGAATGTAAGTAGGCATGCAAACAACACAAGTTAATAATATTGGAAGGAATTTAGTCAAAAGAATGAAAGTAACATATAGTGGTGAAACATTACTAGATATAAACAGCTATGACTTATTCTACACATCATGACTTATTTCTTACTAAAGAAGAAAGATGACAGGCAAAAACAAGGAATATCAAGTGCTAACTTTAGGAAATTAAGAACAAATGCAGGAGACAAAAGTACTTCTGATGCAGAAGAAGTTTCACTTGCTACAATTTATAGTACAAAATATTACATACCCATTAATAATCCAGTAATAGATAATCGTGGGGTATTTTGTCCAAAATCACTTAATGATGGATTAACATTTCATATTTAATTAGCCCCAGTAAGTGATATAGTTGTATACTCAGATAAAACAAAACTCCTAATTATGCTATAACAAACCTAGAGCTTGAGTACAAATCAATTCGTAGCGATTATCTTTCAAAGGAAGCGTCTACAGCTTCCACAGTCGGTAAGGGATTTATGTATGAAAACATCATTCTTCATAAAGAATTTACAATAGCAAAAGCAACTGATTCAGTAATAAATCAACATATTAATGTACCAAGAAAGTCAATGACAGGTGTTCTTATGTTGTTCACAGAGATCCATGAAGCAGGAACGAGAGATTCAGAAAAGTTTATTAACCCTAACATCGAAAGTGTTAATGCTAACATTGATGGATTGCCTAATTAATTGTACTCAAAAGGCATGCTTAATCCAGACATGGGAATCTGTTAAAAATAGAATGGGCAATACATCAGAGATGGATGACACTGATGACAAATTTGCCTTGTGGCTTGATTTAAGGAGCCATATTGATAACAGCATTCCTGGCACAGGCTTGATGGTTAATAACACAAGAAATGGAGTTAAAATAGAGATTAAAAGAGAAACAGGAGGATCAGGTAATATAAACTGTTACATTTTTGTAGTAGCAGACACACTAGTGAATAATGACACACTAGTGAATAATGACACACTAGTGAATAATGACCTGAAATCCATAATGTACTGAAGTGGATCATTTATAATAAAATAATATGAAGGAGCTCAGTAATAAGGTACCTTTTCATTGTATTATCACAGGACCAACGAATTGTGGTAAAACACATTACTTGATAAGCCAGCTCAGAGGGGATGTTAGATATGTATTTGATTACATTTTCCTTATTTGCCCAACTTATAAAGATAATAAAACTTATCATAATTTTGCTAATGGCGACAGTAGATTTATGGTTTTATCACCTCCATCTGATGATAGTGAGATAGCTTGTTAAAGTACAGCATTGACTATTTATCTTGAACTAACTCACTAATAATTTTAGATGATTGTGCAGTTTCTAATGGTTGAAAAAAAGTTCTAACCATTTCATAGACCTTGCTTTCTCAGGAAGACAAAGGAATATCAGTTTGGGTGTTAACTCAGAGATTAACCTCAATATCTAAATCATTCAGGGACAGTGTAGCTTGCATTGTTGCATTTTATAGCCCTTCTAAAATATCAACAAAAGCACTATTTGATGATTTTGCAACAAGCTTAAATGCAGAACAACAAAACAAATTTATTGATATTTCAAATTCGGAGAAATACTCCAGGGTGGTTTTTATTTTAAGACATCCAGTCAGTATTTATTTAGAAGTTCCAGCTACACTAATTTAATAAAATAATTTAAAAACAAATATATATCAAATAATGACAAATGAACTGGAAAGTCTAATTATTGATTCAAATAAGGTAAGTGTTACTAATGAATTAAATGAAACAGAAGTAGAACGTGAATCACTAGCTATACTAGCATCACTTGGAAGTACAGAGGAATACCAAGAGAAGAAAATGAGTCTTGGTGAGATACATAAATTAAAAAATAAAGATGTAAACAAATACTATGGGCTTTATAAAGCAAAGTGTGGAACAGAAATGTCAGTAGCATTATCAGAAGGAGCAATTGGTGCCTTATGTAAAATATTAGATCACATATTACCAATAGATGACACAAATGCCCTTAGTAAAGACCTGAAGGAAGATAAATTAATTCAGCGAGAACTTTCAGAAATAGCTGGCTACCTGGTACTTAAAGGTGGGAGACTAGTACCACTTGCAAGCGAAATTTTTGGAGTAGCAAAACATGTGCTAAGATAAATGATAGCATTGTTAGCTTAAATGTTGAGCAATCTAAGGTTGATGATAGCACAAATGCAAGCAAAAATAATTAAAATATATTAAAAAAACAATTACAAATCAAAATAATATGAGCCAACCAAATAAAGAAGAAACAGAGCAAATAACTAAAGTACCAGATAAAATAACTATAAATAAGAAGGGAAAAGATGCAAAGAAAGTTGCTGCTGGAAAGGTATTAGCACAAAAAAACAAAGAAGCAAGAGATGCAGTAGAGAGAAATAAGTAGAGAAAAAGAATCAGAATTTAAATGAAGATAAAACTGTAAATGAGAAAGGATGGATACCAGAATTATCTTTTACAAAAGTACTTTCATTAGTTGGTATTGGATTGACTATAGTTGATCTTTACTTTAGATATAAAGGCCAAGTCAAACAAGGTAAAGTTAATGAATGTAAAGTCAATGAAGCAGTTTACGAGAAAATAAAATCAAAAATTCCAATAAGAGCAGGAATGATATGAAATAAAATTAATATATTAAAAACATAAAATTACAAATTACTCAATGAGTGATAATAAACTAGTAAAAACTGTAACAGGCTCAGCAGTTCTTGTTGGACTATCAGCTGCAATGGGATATTTGGGTAAAAAAGCACTATGTGAAAACTTCTTAGGTGATCCATCCGCCAATGTGATAAATTATGGCAAATGGACTGTTGTATTGGCGGTAAGTATTGCATTAAAAGATTATTTAGTTTCACAAAAAATAATACCTGAAAGTATGTAAATATAATAATTAAAATGGCAACAATTGCAGTTATGACAGGAGGAGTAATTCTAAATGCAACTACTTTTGTTGGAGGATCTTATCTTGCAAAATAACTGTCAGGTGATTCATCAGATGCAGAAAGAGGCATGATAAGGCACTTGAAAAATATCAAAAAGATTATGAAAGGTATCAAGAAGAAAAAGAAAAGTTTATAGAATGGCAAGAACAAAATAGAGAAAATCAATTACCGGTACAAGCAAAGCAGAACCTAACAAACACAGATGAAGCATTTAAAATATACAATAGGGGACATTCTAATATTAGTCTAAAAGAACCAAAATTTTCAGATTATTATAGAGAAGTAAATTGTGGGTATAATCCCCATGCCCCTATTGATTTTATTTTTGATACAATGTAAAAATAGAATTATTAAAAAAAACAAATGGAAGATGAAGATCCAATTAGTTCTTTTGATGAAGATAGAACCAGAGGTGATGATGATGATTATAGTCAGCAAACAGAAATGACTTCAACCACAAGAAACAAATCATATGAATATCCAGATCATGAAAGTACAAGAGCAGAAACATCTTTTATTACTGATCCTTATGATGAAAATCAGCCTTTAATAACTAGAGAAAGTAAACT
>BLFK01000947.1:1237599-1242599 GCA_014634185.1 Astreopora myriophthalma | reverse complement strand
ATTTAAGTCTATAAAATAGTCTAAAAATGCCATAATGACCACATATACAGTAAAAACCCGCGTGTAAGAACGTAGTGGCTTAAGAAGCTGCTGGCAGAAATTTGCCATTTTAATACCCAAAAATATAAGAACCTGTTTAGCCAAACAAGATCTAGCAGGTTCTTATGTGTGGGTTACGGTTAAATTGTGATAAACATTTTAACCAAGGAGTTTGACTGTAATGAGTTCTGTTAGGATTAACATTAATGTAAGGACCAAACCCAAGTTTATTTATTTTTCTGGTAATTAACAACTATATCTCCTTCATATCAATTAAGAACCTGATTAAGAACCTACTTAGCCTAAATTTCCAATGAGTACCCCAAAATAGAAGAACCTATTTTGCCAGACTTCCAAAAATGTAGGTTCTTACGCGCGGGTTTTTACTGTAACACGTGTAGCCATGCATTGCCAACATGTATAGCCTTGTATAGCCATATAATGCCATGTATGACTATGTATTGTTATGTATTGCCATGCATTGCTATGTATTGCCATGCATTACTATGTATAGCCATGCATAGCCATGTATTCCCATCAAGAGAGGATAATGGGACAGAGAGAGAAACACCCAGTCTTGCCTTTGGGATATGTGAATTTCAGTAAAGTTATTTTTAGAGACAGAAGTCTCTTTCCCGAGACGTCCGCAAACACTGATTTATGGCTCTCGTGCCGTTAATGTGGGATGCTTTGGGTCATATGCCACATTTGTGCTGCAATAAGCATAAATCTGCACCGTTAAATGATTTTACAATTTTAAATAAATGTCAGAATTATTAAGGTTTGCGGACTTCTCTGGAAATCGACTTCCCGTGTCCATAAATAACTTTAGTAAAATTCACGTATCCCAGCAAACGCCATAAGACTCCCTCCCTGTCCTATTATTGTTTCTTGAATCCCATACAAATTCCATGTATAGCCATATGTAGCCATTTAATGCCATTTATTGCCATCTGTTATTATGTACAGTGCTATATATGTATTGTCATGTATTGCCACGTATTGCCATGTATTGCTATGTATAGTCGTGCATAGCCAAATATTCCCATGTATAGCCATGTTGTGTCTTCTTAAAAAAGAAACGGCGGTCACGTTGGTGTTGTTTTTAAAAGTAACGCGGTCTAACTTAATTCCCCAAAGAAATAATCCTTATCATAACAGCACACCTAATGAGCGTTACAAGAAGTCCACAACGCAGAAGTCTCGATCCGTCTCATTTGGCCTTGGCCCATCAGTTTACGGTATCATCTAAATTTAAAGCAGAGGTCCCGCCAAATATTGGCCAGTCAGATTGGGCCTGATAACCACAACGCGTCTCATTGGTCCGCAGCCAAGAGCCGCACGAGGGATTGCTCTGGCTAAATACAAACCATGGCCCAAATCTAGCACCAGCCAATCTAAAAATATGGGCGGCATTCCATTCCAGATCGAGACTTCTCGGTTATGGACTTCTAGCGTTTCTAAACAGAGGAACGGAACGGAATGGTACCGGAATGGTGCCGAAATGAACCGGAATGGTATCGGAATATACCGGAATGAACCGGAATATACCGGGATGATACCGGAATACATGCATACATACATATACTTTATTTCACCTCGACAATTTCAGAGTAGGTAATATAAGCTAACGTCTTCGAGAACACAATACAACATAATAGAATGAATAATGAATGAAAAGAGAATGCAGGGCGTATAAGTTGTAGTTTTCGGATATAATTACCACGTAAACTATAGCTTATAGAGAGTAGAGTAAACATATTACTTAAATATCCAGGATAGCTTCTGAAAAACAGACTCTTATGTAGTATAACTAAGAAATTCTGAAGACGTCTAATATACAGAGTTTTAGAATTGATTTTATCCAATAAAGTGCCGTAGGGTGAGTTATAGCCCTTTAGTTTGAATCTAAGAATGCGCGTGTTAAGACAGCCCATTTTTTTCAGTTTGACCTGCACCACAGACGAGCAATAATTGAAGCGTGGCAAGATAAAAGCCTTGTACAATCTACGGAGGGTATCTCTCAAAATAAGCTTACGAAATCAAGCATTACGTTAAACTGGTTGTTTATCTTTTTGCAAGCAGTGAATATATAATTATCAAAAGAAAACTTATCATCCATATTTATTCCGAATATATCTATCGAATTTTTTTAATGGAAATGAAAATTCGTATTCAGTTCTTCCCAGTATCATAGCTTGATGTTTAGTCTCATTCACGATCATACCATTGTTGCCATACCACTGATTTGCAATTTTGACTTCACGAGAAATAGTCCTCTAAAGCCACTGGGTCAACGTTTGAAACGTATAGCTGATGATCATCCGCGTAGGCATTGAGTTTCGCCCTTTTAACATGATAGAACAAGTCATTAATAAATAAATTGAAAAACATAGGTCCCATCACACTCCCCTGAGGAACTCCTCGTTTGACGCACTTCCAGGCGGAAAAAGTATACCCAATCTTAACTCGCTGCTGTCTCCCCGACAAGTAATCCCTAAGTAGCGCACAACTTCCCTCTCCAATACCTTACGCCTTGAGTTTCGCCAGAAGTAAATCAAGTTGAACAACATCGAATGCTTTAGATACAACATCAAACATCGAATGCTTTAAATGGAATGGAATATAGTGGAATGTACCGGAGTGAAACGGAATAACACATGAATATACCACAATGTGACAGAGTGAGTGCTATTTTGCGCATTTATTGGAAAAATACAAGTCTGCCATATGCCAAGTTGACCGGCGCAAACTTTGTGAAAATTATTCGAAAAACACCCAGTCCTACACGGGTGGAAATGTTCCGCCTCGGAAGCGTAACATGACCTCTTCCCGAGCTCCTGTCAGTGTTACAAAAGACCACCATTTTCTGTCGAAGTCCGAGCAAGTTTGACTGTTAAAGGCGTCAGGAATTCTAGAGTGTGATGTCAAGACTAGGAGGAGGTCGACATCAACAAGATTTCTAGGATTCATTATTAGTCACGAAGAAGCAGCAACGTCCCTCATCAGAAAACGCCTTTGCATGTAAGGCACCGCGTACCTCTCACTCTTTGTATCTTATCCTTATCTGTTTTTTTAGCCATTAAGCTAAAGGAAAAATGCCTTTGACAAAGCGAAGAAAGCAGAAAACTGTGAACCACGAAACAAAAGCCTCGTATAAGGGGAATTTGCAGTCCCTCCCCATTTCCTTCTTTTCCCCAACGATTTATTTCATCCTCAAACGTTGCAAAATAATTTCAGCGTTTTATGTTCACCTCTCCTCCTAGAGCATTTCTCATGTTTCCTTCGTGTTAAAAGTCTTAAGTATTAATTTGCTCCTTTCTTTAATTAAGGTATAGTTCTTACTCTTCGGGTATATTCCGGTATATTCCGGTACCATTCCGGTACTATTCTGGTATATTCCGGTCATTCTGTTCCGTTCCTGTGTTTAGTAACGCCCTGTCGGGGATGGCTAGTCGGCATAGCTCGCCCCCTGAAAGCTGTAATGCCTCAGAGCTGGCCACGGGAAGGACGTTTGACATGATCAGAAATTCCACCCTGACGAGAAGGTTCTTAACTCGAGTTCTGTTCGGCCATAAAGTAGTAAGATTTGCAAGAGAAGCGATAATAACCAAAAAGGTCGGGGCAAAGTAAAACACGACCGCCATATTGTTACGCCCGAGACCATCCGTTAATTTGGATAACCATATATCAGATCATGGGTCAACCGTTGTTTTGTTGTTGTTGTTGTTGTTGTTGTTGTCTTGTTTGTTTTGGTTTTGGTTTTTTGTATTTTTTATTTCTTTTTTTGCAGATAACAGTGAAAATGCGTCTGTGCCTTAGTGCGTGTGTGTTTGTGTGTGTGTTGTTAAGCAGTTAAAGTTATCTTTTTTATTAGTTTTGGAATATGATCAAGTTTCTTTGATTTTTTTATTAGTAAGTAGAATTGGCGTTCAATGTTGTTCAAGGTCTAGGTTAGCCTGCACAGATTTTAGTATTTCCGTTAAATTGATAATCAATAGCTCCATCTGTAGTTTGTCTGGAAACGGCCTCACCTTGGTTTTGGCCATCGGTGAAGTCTTTATCTTGGAGTAAGCTTTCCATTAATTGTCTTCTCAGCAAGTTTTCTATTGGATATTCGTCATTCGCATGTGTAATCGTAAAGAGTGTTCAGGTGTTTTGCTTCAGGTGTGTCTGATAGCTATCTCGAAGCTCAGCTGTTTGGCAAACTCAAACATGGCCACCGATCTACTATATAATTGTGTTAGTTGTGTTTTATTACATAAGATTGAATTAGTTGTTTAGAAGAGCACATTAGAAGTGCCATCGCAAATAAAATAACAGTCCATCGCTACTTCTCGTTGTGCGACTCGCTCTCTTTGAACAACACTATGGATGGGTGGGTAGGCGGCTGTTGGTTTGTTTTTTGGCACTTAGCGCTTCGCTTGAAGCCTCCGTTGGAAACAGGGTAACGAAGTCATTTCGCACCTTTACAATCGTCAGTTCGTACTTCATTTCATTCAAACCTTGACTTTGTAAGGAACTTGGGTAAGAAACGACCGCAAGTTTTGACACTGGAGGAAAAAAATGGAGACACGGGAGGTAATTTTCCACTGGGCTCCACAAGAAACCCAGTAATGAAATAGACCCAAACATGTCAGTCATAAATTGTTCTTTCATCTTTATGCTAACTGGCGTGAGAAGCCTTATTAACTGAACAAACTTCAAAATTGAAATATAGAGCAGTTTCAATAGAGTGGCGAACGTTGCGGTGATTTTACGAAAGAAATACTGAAAAAAGAAAATTTGCAGTTTTTAAACTACTTATCAATAAGAGGCTAGCACACAAATAACGTAAGCGACTGAACCCTTTTTTTTTCTTGTTTTGATTTATGAAAATGTTCCTGGAAAACGTGTAAAAAGGTCGGAATTTTCGAGCCCTCAAGATGAAAATTTCTTGTGTGTTTGTGTGTGTGTGTGTG
>BLFK01000947.1:1204168-1224168 GCA_014634185.1 Astreopora myriophthalma | reverse complement strand
AATGAATTCAAAGACTTGGGAGTTACAACTACTGATAATTTCAACTGGAACTTGCACATTGATATTATTGTGTCGAAAGCAAACAGAATGTTAGGGTTAATTAAAAGGACATGTAGAGGTCTGGATGATACTAAGACTCTAAGAACTCTCTACTGCGCATTGGTTCGATCGAATGTTGAATACTGCTCTGTGGTATGGTCACCCTATACCAAAAAGAACATAGAAAAAGTTGAAAAAGTACAAAGAAGAGCAACCAAGTTCATTTTGAAGACTGAGGACAATTATGAAACTCGTTTAAAGAAGCTAAATTTGATGTCACTAAAAAATAGGAGATTTCTAGCTGATGTTACTTTTTTATATAAAGCTCTCAATGGAATAAGTAATATCAATCTTGATTCTTGCGTTGATTTTTATTCGGATGCTGATCATTATTCATTTAGGAAATATGATGATTTATCTCTTAAGAAGAAATATGCAAGAACAAATCTACTCAAATATAGTTTTTTTCACAGGATAGTTGACTCCTGGAACCTTTTGCCTTACGACACTCGTAAGGCAGTAAGTCGGTAAATATTTTTAAGCGGGGAGTTATGAAGTTTTTATTGGACAATACATTAAATTAGTTATCCATTGTTGTATTATTGATTTTGATTTTATTATTGTATTTTTGTATTAGTATTAGTATATATTCATTGGTGATCTGTTTTTATATGGGGTCCTGGACTCCTTTACGGATTATCCATATGGCTATTTATATTATTCTTATTAGTATGTATTACTTTTGATGCCATTAAATTGTAAAAAATAAAAAAAATAAAAATTAAAAATTAAATAAAATAAAATGAGCTAAATCAAAAGGTATTGCTATTTTCTTGGACTTCAAAAAAGCGTTCGATTCCATTGAATGGAACTATCTCTTAGAATCACTTCAGCTCTTCATCTTTAGCCTTGACATTCAAACTTCGATAAAAATTTTCTATAATATTGTTACAAGCTGTGTTCTGAATAACGGTCATGCGTCAACTTTTTTCTCTCTGGAGCGGGGAGTCAGACAAGGTTGTCCGTTGTCTGACATCCTTTGTTCTCGGCATAGAACTCCTCTCTACATTCATTAAGAAAACGATCTCACCATGAAGGGTATCCAAGTCAACAACCATGAGCTAAAAATAAGTCAATATGCTGACGACACAACAGTTTTTGTTCGTGACCTCGACTCCGTTATGAGGCTTTTGTGGGTATTAAATGATTTCAAAGAGCATTCTGGCCTAGAAATAAACCCCACTAAAACCGAAGCAATGTGGTTAGGAAAATGGAAAGACAGAACAGCTGAACGTTTTGGTTTTAAATGGCCAAAAGAACCCATCAACGTTCTTGGTGTCTTCTTTTCTTACAACCAAGCAAGTGCTAACAAACTGAACTGAGGTGAAAAAATACTTAACCTTGAGAAAACGCTAAGCACTTGGCAACGGAGAAATCTAACTCTTTCTGGAAAGATCAACATAGTCAAAACACTTGGGATATCCAAATTAGTTTATTAGCTTCCATGCTCCCTGTTCCAGATCACTACATCCAAGAATTCAATTTTATTTGGGCAGGGAAGCCCCCTAAAATTGAAAGAAACTCCATAATACATACATGTATGTAATACATACACAGGAAAGGTGGCGGATTGAAAATGTGTGATTTTAAGATCATGGAAAAAGCGCTCAAAATAGCTTGGGTCAACAGAATTCAAGACGATTCTCAAGCCTCCTGGAAAATAATTCCTAACCAGCTCTTGCACAAACATGATAGTATTGCCTACCTAACAAAATGCAACTTTGCAACATGTATACTAGACCTTGATGAATAGCCTCCCACAATTTATGAAAAAATGTTAGATTATTGGAGCTAGTTCAAAATGTCAACGGGCATCGATTTCAAAACAAATCCTGAAAGCGAAATAGTGTGGAACAACAGGAAAATTCTGGTGGGGAAAAAACCCTGTTTTTTACCAAATTTGAAATGACGCAGGTATTACCAAGATAAGCGACATATTAAACCAACATCAGGATTTTTTTAAGTGGCATGAACTTACATTAGAACTTAATTTGAATGTACCTTTTACTACATACTATGGTCTGGTTAACGCAATTCCAAAAAATTGGAAAGCTAATTTTAAAAATCCTTTTCTGAACTCCAAACACGATACCACTGTCAACACCCTAAAAACCAGCTCTATTTTCGTACTCCTCTCTTCTAAATACTGTAGTGTTTTAGAACCCAGGCCCCCCCTCGGACAAGGGCCTGACTGTAAGAGCGACGAGCACGAGACAATAAATAGTTATATTCTTGGTTCAATCCGGCGTAATCGTCAGTTATCCCCGGCGAACTCGGTCCACAACAAATACCATCTTCGTTCCCCCCTCTGCTGAAACCAAAAGCTTACGCCACGGTTTTACACAAAATACCATCCAGAAGGTTTATCTTATGCCATTTGCAGTCACAAATGAAGTAAATATAATAATGTTTCAGTATAAAGTGATTCATAACGTGCTTCCAACCCGTGCCACACTTTATCCAGATGGCATTTCAGAAAGCCCCATATGCAACGCCAAAGAACAAACGTTGCATCACCTGCTAATAAACTGCACCCTAACAGTCGATTTCTGGACCCTGTTTGAAGACTGGTGGTGCCAAAAAACAATTGAAACAATAGGGTTATCCACAAGCCATATACTTTAAGGCTGGCATGATAGGACAAAGCATTGGCAAGTCCTAAACTATTGTTTACTGATAGCCAAATATTGCATTTTCTGCACAAGCCTTCGCGGAGATGTTTTAGATTTTCAAACTTCCTACTTTTCATGTCCAGAAAACTTGAAATTCTAAAAGAGATCGCGACTGCAAAAAAAGCACTTCCGAAATTTTATCCCACGTGGGCTTTTTTACTTATGCTGCTGATGTTCATGGTTAATTACTATTTAGTTTCATATTTTCTCTTTAGCTTTATCCATAATGCGACAAAGTTGTAGAGTAAGTTAATTAAATTATTTTGCAAGTAGTGTAAGCATTAGTTACCTAATTAAGAAAAAATAAAATTTTGTGTGTAGTGTGCAAGTAACATAGAATACGTAGAGTAAGGTAATTTAAATAATCCTTTTATCAGTAGTGTTTAACGTAAGTATTGCTTGGTATTTATTGTAATTACCTTAATTACCTCTGTAAGTAATATTAGCATTGTTAGTACTGTAATTGTTGTAATTAGTGTTGTACGTTTGTCTTGTATTAACGAAATTAAAATAATAATAATTATTATTATTATTATTATAAATAAAAATAATAAGAAAACAAGTTTGGACAATCCAGTTGCAAGTAGCGGGAGCTCATCGTGTGGATGTAATTTTGTACTAGAAGAGTGCAACCTTCTACAAATTGGAGTTGAAGTCGAGGCAAGATTTCCGTACAGGTCCCTACATTATTATGCATGCATATTCCTTGCGAAACTCTATTCACGCTCGTTCTTTTTGGAGGAAGGTTAGTAGGAATATGCATGTATAATTAATTTAGGGAGCTGAACGGAAATCTTTCCGAAGTCGATTGCTGAATTACAGTGTAACAGTGACAAAGAAAATAATGAATAACTAAAAATTACTTGAATCTTGAAGATGAAAACGGGTAAGATGATGTCACAAAAATCCTTATTGCTATAACTATTGATTTTAGAGGTGCATGAAGGAGTCAAGCACATAAGTGTGACGTGGGTTCCAACGGCCCGAGAAGAAAGAAACAAAATAAAACAAAACAGAACTAACACACGCACCTTAGCGCAATTAGCCACCATAGACTTCTTAAAAAGTTAACAAATGATTTTAGTTAAGATAACTAAGATTACTCAAGAACAAAGTACAACCGTTTCTACGAATAAAACTAATCGTTATATGTAAAATTAACCTTACTTAAACTTACTCTTGCTAAGACTATATAACAAATGAATTTTAACCCAATGCGCGCTAAATTACTGGCAAGCCATTCTTATGGTTTCAATCTTATCTGTCGGATCGCATGCAGTATGTGTCTGTTGATGATGGAACTTCCTTGAAACATGCTCTTCAATGTGGTGTTCCACAAGGTTCATTTGTACCTTCTTTACACTTCACCGCTTTCTGACATTGTTAAGAAATTTAATTTGAGTTATCATTTTTATGCTGATGATTCGCAACTTTTTCTATCCTTTCAGCCAACTATACCTGGTGATAGGGATTTAGCTGTGTCTAACATTGAGCGTTGTGTACTTGAGATTGATCACTGGATGCTGGTTAACCGTCTTAAACTAAACAAGAATAAGACTGAACTACTAGTGATCTCTGCTAAACATCTACCTATACCAACTGTTCAAGAAATCTTTTTCGTCAGTGAGATCATCCGCTCCTCACAGAAAGCTAGAAATATTGGTGTCACTTTTGACAATTTTCTTTTCAACGATCATGTTGCAAGTATTTGCAAATCATCTTTTTATCATCTTCGTAATGTCAGTTATATAAGGAAGTACCTGTCATCGACCACCACTGAAATACTTGTTCATGCATTTGTATCTTCGAAATTAGATTATTGTAATTCATTACTCTACGGACTACCGAACTACCAAGTGGAAAAGTTACAGCACGTCCAGAACGCCGCTGCTCGTCTCATCTCTCTTTCAAGAAAACGCGATCACATTACGCCTATTTTGTTAAATCTTCACTGGCTTCCAATACGTTATCGCATTGTGTTTAAAATTCTGCTCATCACGTATAAGGCTGTTGACAATCTTGCTCCATCGTACGTTCGCGATCTACTCACACCCTACGTTCCATCTCGTCAACTACGTTCATCATCTAAAAATCTTCTTGTGGTTCCTCATTTTAATTTGAAGACATACGGTGCAAGATCTTTTTCCGTAGCAGCATCCACACTCTGGAACACTTTGCCGTCCGATATTATGAACAGCTCCTCAGTGTCCGCTTTTAAACTATTTTGTTGCTCTTGTTAAAGTGCCCATAATGTCAAAAAAAATTTTTCGCTCATCTAATTCTACATTTCACCTAATGAACTTCTGCGAAAAAATTTTTCGACTTGGATTAAACGCAATTTTTTTTATAATTTTTTAAAGACATTCGAATTTGCCGCCATTTTGGTCCACCAGTCGCACCAGTCTTCCTCAGTTTAAAGTAAGTCGTGAGGTAGGTTCAGAAACACGTGATTTGGTTCGCGGCTTCTCTCACTTGAAAACAAGTGGGAATTTTGTTTGTTTTGTTCCCAGAGAACTCTTCTTCCATAGCAAACAAGTAAAATTGGAAGGATTTAAAGTGTGGAGATCACTAAGGACGCGTAATAAAGCTTACAATATCGTAAACGACCGCACGCGACCTTTGTTTTTATATGCACTAAAAGGTCGCGAGGTTCCTGAACCTACGTCACAGACATCAGTCACGAGGTCATTTTGAGCACGTTACTCTTGTGATCAGCGGCAGGGATCGACCGCAAGAAAATAGAATTTTGAACTTTGTAAAAATTCGTAAAAAAATTGCGTTTAATCCAAATCGAAAATTTTTTTCGCAGAAGTTCATTAGGTGAAATGTAGAGCGCTATATAAATATTTTATTATTATTATTATTATTATTATTATTATTCAATCAACTTACGAATTTTACACTAAATATTTACAAATACAGACAGTACAGTTCAGTTCCTTTTTGTTTCGCACTCCATATAACCAACTAAACAACAAACTTCAGCCAACAATGCAAACTCCACGACAAACCTCTCGTGTACGCGTTGCCGTCCTCAGTCAGATACTGCAATTTCGTTTTCCTGTCTTACAGTGCCACCGTCAATTCTTTAGCTTTCCGTCCTCCTCTTTCGTCTTGAACTTTATAATGTTATCAGTTTTCTTTCACAGTTCAGCACGGTTCACAGTTCTGTTACATTTCTGCACTGTTCACAGTTCTTTCACAGTTCTTTCAGTTTCACAATTAAAACTTTGTTGCCGCCGCTGGCAAAAGGATTTGTCTTTGATTTTCGGTCGGTTCCTGCTAATGACTCTTTAGCAGTGAATCTCTTTGCGACTCTCTGAACTGTTTCTTCGTTCAGCTTCCCTCAACTTTTCACCGATTACCTTTTACTTACTACATGCTTACATTTATATACCGAATATTAATTCATTTCACAATTAACACTTAATTCATTTCACAATTAACACTTAAAGGACATATTGTTGAAACGCGACACTTACAATCCTACAGTTAATTGAGCTCTCAATAGTATACTAAATCAACACTCTACGAACAGATAAAGTTACAAGCTATTCTTTAATTTCTAATTACGGATTACCACTAGGATACATTAACACTAAGTAATTAACACTAACGAAACAAACTATACAACTAGGAAAACAAGGAACAACGAAAAAAAATAGAGAGAATTTTATGACAGTAAGCCAACTATGTATTGGGGTCACCAAACTTCATTAGTGTCCAACCTAAAGTATATTGCATTCGAAGAAAAGTTAAAAGTCCAGGCAGTGTGTGCATGTACAGTGTATCTTGTACTGTGCACTGTGGTTGTTCAAGTAATATATCAAACACGAAGAAGAGTGTTTCATCAGATATTCAAACACCGAGAAGCGAGTTGAAAAACGAGGCCGAAGGCCGAGTTTTTAACCGAATTCGAGGTGTTTGGATAGAGGATGAAACACTCTTTTTGAGTGTTTGATATTACTTCTCAAAGGAATCAGTATTTTAAGAGAAATTTGAGTTTAAAGTTGTCGAAATTTTATGCTAATTAAGATCACTTATCCAAACTTCCATATAAGAACATCTGCCTCAATTTGACCATAGTTAACTATGATTTGACAATTACACCATGACTGTTAATCAGGAAGGATCTGGAAGTTACAGGTTTTGAAATTGAACTGATTTCCAGTCGAGGGCTGTTAGTCCTAAATGCCCTGGAAGTATGATTTTCTTGGGGTGTATTGCTTTAAAATCTGCATTCAATATTCTCACGTGGTTCATTAGGCAGCAACCAGTGAGAGGTCACGTGGCAGGAAACAAGAGGATTCTCCTCTCAGCAGAGGTAATGGTTTCCCTGAGCTGCCAAAGAAGCACGACGAGATAATCAAGGGCTCTTGAAATCCCTTCTTTTAAATGAAATACCTGACTTGCTTCAAGTGGTCATAATATCATCAGTTTTCCCAGCTTTGGTTTTAGTGATCCGTCAAACTCTCAGTACTCCCCTAATTCTGTTGTTTTTACCTGTGATAATCATGTGTTTGGTCAAACAAAGCAGACATGTAAATCTAGCACCCAACATTTTCTTTTCATTTTTACAATGCCCTGTGGGCTCATCAAGTTTCTTTTAAAATTAGCTCTTCTGGACTGTCTAACAGTTTGGTGGGAACTTGAGGGGATGTAAATTCTATAAGGTAGCCTTGTGATGGCTGCCATTGTAACATGACTGCACGGAACAGATGCCACAAGATGCATTAAGAAATGGCATTGTTCTGGGAAAAAATAGTCGACCTTACATACGGTATTCAATCGTACAGCAAGAATGCATATTTATTTACAATAAAACTACTTTTACAATTGTTTTGTCTTATTATTGCCTAAAACAGCTTTGTTCATTAAAACTATGAAAAGTACACACCAAGAGACAGAAGTGGATCACAAAGCAATAGTAAAATTTGGAGGGAAATCAAGAACTCTACAACAGCCCCACACTCATATTGATATGAACAGCGGCTGCTTCAAACCACCAAAAAATATGAGAAGTTTAAACGTGTGTGTTCAACTTATAAAACCTCCTATTCTGAAGACCATTCGTTGCGTATTTTAGAGAGAAAACATGACTGGTCTAAATACGCATTAATATACGTTGTCAACTTTTATCGTTTTTATAATTTTTATTCCTTAATCTATTTTTTGATAGGTGACTCTAGGACTTATGCCAGGTGATAATTTCCTCACACCAAAGGCCTTGGAGGTATTAAAGAAGGCAGATCGCAAGTTAACGTTCATCCCAGTGGTCTATATTTTGCTGCGTATCTGGGGAACCATCAGATTCTTCCGATTCTTAGCTTATCATCCTGACGATCCACCACTACTAGAATGGCTAGTAGTGCTTCATGTAAGATCCATTTCATTGTGTTGTTTGCTGCAAATCAAATTTCCGGAACCGATGAAGGAAGCTATTGGTATTATTTCTGGTTTTCCCTATATACTGACTGGCCTGTGCTTGTTAACAAGAAATTATTTTGCATCCTGTTTTCTTTTAGTTCAGAAACACAGGCAGCAAGCCTGTACCTTTATGTAGTGTTTAGTAACTAATCGAAGCTGATTGAGCACTTGTCTCTTTTCAGGGTGTTGGCGACAGCAGCCAAGGCTTTGCCAATTTTGTGCTCTTCTGTTTGTTTACTAACAAAATACGGAAAAAGTTCCATCTTGGGTGCTTCTCCGTGAAAAAAAATCAATTGTTTGAGACTCAAAGTACA
Source organism: Astreopora myriophthalma (assembly GCA_014634185.1). Classification (NCBI taxonomy): domain Eukaryota; kingdom Metazoa; phylum Cnidaria; class Anthozoa; order Scleractinia; family Acroporidae; genus Astreopora; species Astreopora myriophthalma. Next base: position 1,215,656 of record BLFK01000947.1, on the reverse strand, counting down.
AACTTTCCACTGAATGCGACTTCAGACTTCACCTCGTATGGAGCAGGAGATTATATCATAACTTATTGATTCCTTATAATAATTATTCAGACGTTAATGATAAGTTTATGTGTGAGAATCACAACTAATGAATGACAACTGTCAAACAAGCAACAAGTAATTGTTGAGATGTTAGCTGCCTCCAGATTAAAAAAGCTCTAACTATCTCTCTCCAGGGTGTGAAAACCATTACACAAATGAATGGTCTATAGGGTACGGTCAAGGTACACCTAGCCATTCCGAAAGCAAAATTATGGAAGGGATTCGTAGCTAGCTGTAACAATCAGCCAGGCTCTCCAAACAAAGAATACATACGCTTGATGTGAGGGACCTGTACGGATTTGACACCGATAGTACGTTGCGTTATCCTGTAATCTTTTCAGACTCGGATATAGCTAAGGGGCTCCCTCTTGCAACATTCAACTAGATTCAAGACATGCAAGTAGTACCGAAAGAGAAGAAATAGTTTCTCCTGTTAGCAGTAGAGCTGGCTGCCAATGCTAACACTTGCTCTCAAAAAGTGTTTAATTCCGTTACCCAGTGCATTTTTTAATCCACGAGTACATATTATCTCCAAAGGCTTAACGTTTTCACCTTGGAAAGAGTTAAGTTAAACTTACGTGCAAACGAAATTGATTACATTTAGCTGATGAGCCAAGTTAAAGATTCCTTGTTAGAGACAGCAGAGTTTGACCTCGTTGTAAGGTAGTGCTGGATGTAAAGAAAATACTTTGTATCATGTATCAGTTCCACTTCTGCGATCTGGCCCCCAATTACAACGACTTTTGTAGATAAACCGCCGTTATCGTCTTTGTTTAGAGACTGAAATTTTTGAGAATTTATGTAATGAAATTTTGCATACATTTGAACTGCAGATGGGTAGGAGGGAGGTGGGGAGCTTTCAAGTTAATATAGTCGCATTCGTCCAAGCCTTGCAGTTGACGATTTTTTGGTTGTATGTGCCTCTTTAACTTGTACTTCATAGAATGTAATTTATAGTAGCTACCATAAAGCTTTTAAGGTAATGAACATTTTTAGCGGGTGGCCTGTTGTCAGATTATGATACAAAGCGTCTGCGGATTAAGTGGTGCGCGAAGAGGGAAGACAAACGAATCCTTCAAATAAATTCGTTTAGGCCAATCTGCATGTGAACATGTCAAATGACATTCGGTATACCGACAACCACCCTTGCGCGGTTGTTAGCGCCAAATGAAACTGTTACCCTTCCCGTGGGAAATGTATCACTACCGTTCCTTTTCCGATTATTCAAATTTCCCGCTAGTGCAGCAATCGGAGTTTGCCATGCTATTGTTTCCACCGCTGAGACTATTGTTACAAAATTCCCTTTTATGGCCATGCTCACTCCGGTTCGTACCAGATAACAATAGACCATTTCCGCATTGCTGTTTGCCTCTGTTCCAAAACGAGTCCTGGTGCACAACCATTCAAATGCAAATGAGTTTTGTATTTTCATGCAAATCAAACTCACTATCATTTGAATGGTTTAGCACCAAGACTCGCTTTGAAACAGAGGCAAACAGCAATTCGGAAATGGCCTATTGCTTTTGTTCGTGAATTTGGAACGCTTTTCTTGATACGAGTTTCAGCGGTACGATCGAATTTTTCGCTTGCGCGTTAAGTACACTGATAAGCTTTTTCCCAGATAAGTTTAGTTTGGGCGTAGGAAAAGGTTTTTATTTCATAAACTGGTCATGTGTGGCTTTCCGCACGAAAAAGAGAGAGAGAGGGAGCCAGGCGAAGCAATCTAGCCCACGGAGCGTTTTTTGGTGTACGTACGCTAGGAATTCGAACGCTCCTGAGAGGCTGCCATTTAGACGCGCAGGAAGCAGAGAATACGGATGAGTGGAGGAGGGGCGGGGAAGAGAAAGGAGAAAAACGTCTCCTCCCTCCTCCTCTTTTCCCTCCCATAGTTTTAAACCTGTCGTCGTCTCCCTTGGAATATTTTTGGGCTCGCCTCAGCACTCTGTCAGTTTTATCATCCAACGTGGCGGCACAGCACAGGCTAGTGGCAATCAACAAAAGACACTTTTAGTTTTGTTTCTTCAGAACCTAAACGTATCTATTTTGACTTAGGGTAAACTATTTACATAGTGAGGTATAGTGCCCAATCAAAATAGAGTTTGTAATTGAAAATCTAAACAGCTTAGAGATGCAAAAGCAAACTTGTGAACACGTGAACCTGAAGTATGGCAAAAGATAAACATGACGAACACAAAAGCGATGGAAATGGATCATAAAAGGCTTATTTTGGGTTAGACTGGAGCAATAGGCTGTTGAAAAATACGAAGTTATCTCTTTCCATGTTAACTAGTAATATAAACAATCTTCGTAAAATAGTGAGTCGTAATGATAAATTGGGTCTCGAATGACAAATCGAGGGAGCTGGATCAACATATCGTATCTTTTCTCCCGCCCTTACCATTTCGGAAACGAAACACTATTTCTATTTGAAAGAGCTCCTCGCTGAAACTCCGTTCGCCAGCGGACGGAGCCGGTGGCGTTCCTGATTGGCTGATATGAATAGCATGTCAATCAAATGGCGCTCACAGAGATTAGGCCACGACGTAAAGAACTGAGGCGACCTACGGCAAAGTTTTTGTAAGTGTATCTTTGCGGGAGCTTGAAGAGCTTGGGTTTCTGGTGTATTGAAAAATGAAAGAGAGAGAGAGAGAGACGCTGTAAAGCAGCGAGTAAATGGAGACGGTCCTTCCGATGGGATTTGATCTTTCATCCACGGCCACGGCCACGGAAAGGGTGTCTCGAAAACTCAGACGTCCCAAAAGACTGCAATGCTTTGCAAATTGATGCGATATATATGGTTATTTACCAAGCTTGTTCGGTCAAAATGGCTGGCTATTGGCCAAGTTCTTTTTAACGCTAAAAAAGAACGAGGCCAGTATCCAGCCACATTGGCCGAACAAGCCTGGTCAATAAAGGATTTATTATATGGCTACCTTGCAGTTAATTTTTGTTTTCAGTTAACTTTTTTTTAACTAGTTAGTTTTTTTCTAACTAAGAGATTTTATTCTTAACTAGGTGATATTTTTTTAAGTAGGTAATTTTTTTTGAACCAGGTAAATTTTTCAAAAACTGGGTAAAATTTTTCTCTCGGGTGCTTTCAAAGACCAACAGATTTTAGTAACTGGGGTCAAATGCTTACCGATAGCTTAGTGATTTGGGGGTCTGAGCACTCCTTTTGAATGGTTAGCTTTCTTGTAAGGTTAGTGACATTGCCCGCATTTTAGGAAGGAGGGTTAAGCTTTCAATTTAGTGATTTGGGTTATGCACTGTCTTATTTGAAACAGTTAGCATTCCAGGAGGTGGATGACAACTGCAGACCACATACTGCATACTGTCTACAAATATTGCTGATAAAATAGTCCTAAGCACCCATTGTAGCTCAAGCGTCTCCAAAAGGGGGGACAAAGTTTTCTCGTACTGATTTTGATACCAACTAATCTTTTTATTTATTTGACTTGGCTCAAAAACCGTGAGAACTGAAAAAGGATACAATTACAAAAGATTACAATAGGATAAATAAGAAAATTCCGCCATTACAACAAACAAGGAATGAACTAACATTCTTGCAACAAGCGATGAATAAAAGTTATTTACAATCAACTTTAAACGAGAAAAAGTTACAAATATTTACAAGTAAAGCGGCGCCGAAAAGTAATAAGAAACAAACGGCTATTAATTTCGTTAATTACACTTTCTTTCTTTCAATTCTTTAAACAAGGAGGAATTATTACCTAACCCTAACCCTAACCCTTACCCTCACAGTAAATGAAAGCTAACCATTTTAAAATGGGTGCTTAGACTTAAACACTGCTTATCAGTGCTAACCAAATGGGTGTAGCGGCGGCGACCATCACCTTTTCCTTTTTGGAGTTTGTTTTGTGTGTGTGTGTGTGTGAGTGTTATTTGGCCTAAGTGCTTTTCCTTTTATACGTTTTTGATTCCCATGAAAAGGCCTGGAGGCGAATGCTGGCGCATGCAGATCGCGCGAGCTTGTCGCAATTTTCCATGAACGATATTTTTAAGTTTATAAAAAGAGAGATAAGGTGAGAGCCACTTGGCAAGCTACTTATATTGCCTTTTTAAGAAGCGTCGTTCCAGCGTTCACAGGCAGAACTAAGGGTGACTTCCCATGACAACTGCAACAAATAATACAACATGCTTTAATAAATCGTTTGTGTTGCACTGTTCATCATTTCACTCTTTGAGTAATACAAACTTTAAAGCAAATAAAAGTTTACGGTCCTACTGGTTGATTGCCAGTTTGCACGCTTTGGTGGAGGTTATATTCTTATCTTTACTTATAACTACGTTTGTTGCTTGACATTTAACCAGTCTAGCTGGTGAAATGAGGGTGGAAATGATTCCAAATTTGCAGGCAACTTTGGCATAATCGTTTTCAAATGCTAGAATTTCCCCTATTAGCACATTTGGATGAAGTGGCATCTTATCTACTTTGTCAATTTTGATGCAGACATAATCTCCAATATTTAGAGTCTTAGCCTTTGGCCTACACTTTTTCATTCTTTCATTGTAATCCGTTTTATGGGAACTGGCTTCACTTCTCAATTTTTTCCTGCTTTTAGCTTCACAAGTGGGTGAAGATTTTCGTTTCTTTCCTTCTCTTTCATTTGTTGTCTCTGTTTGCTGATCTCTTTCTTGTTCTTGTTCAGAAAGTTTAGTTTCACCATCTGCTGTAACTTTCATCTGGCCTTCTTTCTTAGGATCAATCCAAACACAAGTCGGTAGGGTGTTTCTCTGACAGCTCTGTGGATGGTTATATTTCTTTTGTATGCTGCTTCTCCAAGTTTTGAACACCATGAACTGAGCTCGGCTTGAATCTCCTTCAGAATGTTGGCTAAGTTTTCTTTGACAGTCCTGTTATTCCTTTCTACTAAGCCCTGTGTTCGGGGCGTACGTGGTGCTCCATGTACTTGTTTTATTCCATGCTTTTGGCAGAATTCGTGCAATATTTTGTTTTTGAATTCCTTTCCATTATCAGTGTGGAGGGTCTGAGGAAACCCAAAAAACAAGAATAACGCCTCCAATTTCTCTAACACTTCTTCAGCCGTTTTGTTGTGAAATGCGTATAACCACGAGTATTTTGTGTGGTGGTCAGTTATGTGACGGACCCATTGATGGCTTTTGTTATCACATGAACATTTGAGATTTCGGAAGTCAATAAGATCAACTTCTAAATGTGATAGAAACGTTTCAGCACGTATTGGGTTTGTTATCGGTCGTTTCTTGTGGTCGATAATGCTCTTCTGCTGGGCATGGAGTGGACACAAACTGGTAAACAAAGACACGACTTGCTGCGGGATTTCAGAGTAAAGGAAGGGTGGGGTAGAGGCAAAGATGAAGATCAGGGAAAGTAGTACGGAGGAAAAAAAAGTCTCGTTCTTTTTTTAGACCCCTAAAAAACCAAGCCCCTGTTTTCTAACTACACCCCAAACAAAGGAAAATCCCTTTTTTAGACAGTTGATAAAAAAAAAACCTAGTTTAAAAAAATTACCTAGTTAAAAAAAAAATAACTGAAACGAAAAATCAACTGCAACAGCTATATATACTGTTCTTTGCTCGGTTTTCGTAAGGAAAAAAACCGCTTCCCTGTCTTATCACTTGTTTTAATTTTTGTATTTTCTGATTCCTGTTGTAAAATAAATTCACGATGTTTGTTTTACTGTCATCTGCCGCCTTTTGCGACTCCACTGCTGACATTGTCCGAAAGTTACGAACTATGCAAAATTTTGTCTTCCTGCGCGGGAACAAAACGGGCAGTCCAGAGTGGGCGAGAATGGCCAATCTGGGGTCTGAGTTTTCTGTAATTTCGGTGGAAGTTGTAAACTTTGCACTTCGCGCAAACAACTTCCGGTATCTTTGTTCTTTATTTTCACCAACCAATTAGAGTCGGCCCTGTTTTGGATTAGCCCAGGGGTTAGTGATCCCTGGTGCTGACCAAAGGGATTGCAGCCTCTGGGAACGAGATTGCAGAGGCACTTATCAGTATCACGCATGCGTAGTATAGTGCCACTGACGGAAACGGGGTCACTGTAAGGGCAGTGCTATTTGATTTTAAGAAAGCATTCGACCTTATTGATCATGGGATATTGGTCCAAAAGCTCCGCCTCTTTAACATTCCTGAGGCCGTCATCCTTTGGATCACTGACTTTCTGAGTTCCCGTACGCAGCGAGTGAAACTAGGTCAAGACTGTTTTTCAGAGTGGCGTGATGTCCCGGCAGGGGTCCTCCAAGGTACTAAATTGAGCCCATGGCTCTTCATTATTATGATCAATGACCTCGACATCCCAGGTTTTGAATAATGGAAGTACGTCGATGACTCTACCATCTCGGAAGCAATACTCAAGGGTCAAGTGAGCAACATCCAGACTGCCGTCGACATCTTTGCCTCGCGTGCTGCCTCGGACAAGTTTCAATTGAACGAGACGAAGTGCAAGGAAATGAGGATCTGTTTTAGTAAAAACGGGACGCCCGATTTCAACCCTATTGTCATTCAGTTAATGACAAGCACATTCAGTTAATGACAAGCAAATTGATGTTGTCTCACATGCTAAGATTCTGGGTGTGAATATTTCGAGCGATCTAAATGGAACCATCATGTTTCGGTAGTTGTTAAGAAAACTGGGAAACGCCTATTTTGTCTTTCTCAATTAAAGCGCGCAGGTCTAGGCTCTAATGAACTAGTACAGTTCTATCGGACCTGCATCCGTCCAATCACGGAATATGCCTGCCCAGTTTTTCATGACGGTCTACCTGTGTATCTTTCTCACGAGCTAGAGGCAGTGCAAAAGAAAGCAATGCGTATTACTTTCCCGTGCTTTCTGTATGATGAAGCGCTTGTTAAGGCAAGTCTTGTAACTCTGTCAGACCGAAGGCAGGCCCTAACGGACAAATTGTTCGAGAAAATCTTAGATAACAAAGACAGCAAACTCAGGAATTTACTGCCCCCACAAAATGCTAAGCATTATAATCTCAGAAAGGGACGTCAGTTCAATCAGGTTTTTAAGACAAACAGGTTTCGAAATAGTTTATTGTTTTTAATGCACTTAAGGTTACATGACGTAAACCCTTTTATCATTTTTAAGAATTATATTTTTTAGTAACTTAGTCATTATGTAGCGTTCTAAGATGCCTTTTTATATTATTATGCATATATTTTAATCTTTTTGCTGTAAATATAACGTAATTCAACCTTTGGGTTGCAAACTTGTATCCAATAAACTATCTATCTATCTATCAGATTTACTGTCTCGTCTTTTTCTCCACACATTCTGCATAGTGGTGGCATATCTTGCTTCTCAGTCTTTGCCTTCCCTGCATATTCTGAGTGCTTGATCTTGAGCAGCCATAATAAGTCCCTCAGTCTCCTTTTTTAGATCTCCTTTCTTTATCCAGTCCCATGTCCTATCGTCCCTTATTTGCTCTGTTTGGCGTAGTATCTGGCCATGCAGGGGCTGAGCCCTCCACCTATCAATCTTCTCCTGTCGTTTTCTCTCCTCAACCTGCCTGGGGTCTTCGACATGATCCTTGTTTCGAATTTCCTCTTGCAACACTGTTGTGAGCAATGGCTCTGTTGTTCTGGAAGTAATATGCCAGTCCAATCTCTTCCTCACGAACACATTCGTCCAGGCTTATTAGGCCTCGGCCTCCAAGCCGTCTCGGCAAATATAAACGATCAACATCTGCGTAGGATGAAAAAACGGTTAACAGAAATCGTAAAAGTACAAAAGCTTGTGCTAAAATAAACCCGCCTGAGGTCCCCAAAGGTGTCAACTTCTCGGCCCATGTTGCAAATTTTTGAAATTTAACTTTATTATATATTAGACTACACAGTATTAGTCCATGGGCTTCATTGAAAAATTAATTTCGATTTTTTTTTGTAGGGGGGAAATGTGAAATCACTACTGTTCGCGGCTTCCAACTTCCACAATCTTTCATCGAACTAATGCCTCATCCACTCCGCCTACGAATGAGCTAAAAAAGCAAAGTCAAGTCTGAACTCGCATCGAAAATATTATTAAAGCAATTGTTACGCGGACTCAAAAGCCACGGGGACTGGAACGAGACAGTCAAAGTCCAAAGCGTGATCTCCGTGAACTGTATAAGTTAAGTATTTTTTCCTGGGCGTGCTTTGTCCGGTTTTAATAAGGTTTTGTCTCTCAAACGTTCAGAGTTTGATGCCTAACGCTGTTCTCTATTTCGTATTTTTCTAATGTTGAACAAGCTTGGACAAACGTAAGCTTACACTACTTCGTCGAGCTTTCATTTTCCATTTTTTCGATATATTTCAAATCATTGATAACGTTATTGTTATTTTTCTTGTAGCTTTAGGTTGTATACCATTACTGTTTTGAAATAAATCCTGAAAACTCCAAGCTTTGCTGTTGTCATTCCCTCGTTCAACGAACCAGCAACGCAAACTTCAAGCTTCCAATAAGGCCAATGACATTTCTCGCGCACTCCGTGCGGGAGATCCGAGTTCAAGGTGCGGGTTGGATCGCTAGAAGTCGCTTTCATGTTGCCTCTAACACTTCCCGCACGATACTGGAAATTTAATAAAAGATAGTTTGTGACTAAGAAGAAAAACAACACGACGAAGAAAAAAAAATCAAAATTTTGCTACTCTAATGCGGTAGGAAACATCCTCGAAATTGAACAAAATACTTTAAGCGTAATGTAAACATCTGCTTTTGCAAAGGCAACTCATGCGCTCACGACGCGAAAGGGCCCGAGTTCAAGTCGCGGGTTAGGTCCGGTGAAAGCGTCGCTACTGACACTTCCCGGGAGAGGGGAATTGGACAAAACTCATTACCATTTGTGACTACGAAATGGAAAAAAAAACACAAAAGGACATGCGACCGGTTTTTTACCATGGGTGCCTGTTGCACAGGCATCCCATGGAATTATCGACAGGGGTATCAAGCTAATAACAAATAGCAGGGGTGACAAGCTGTCACCCTGAAAATGTCCCGCTGGATTCTGACCTCGCCCAGAGCGTGACCATTGGATGGTTCTCCAGTTTGCCACCCTTTTTTCAATCATGTGTCGAATGTTGGAGGCTACCCCTACCAGTTTTAATGACTCCAAAATCCAGGGATGTAGTGCCATGTCCTATGCCTTGTGGTAATCTATCCATTCCATAACAAGGTGGTCTTTCTTTTCCTGCAATTACGCAGAACCATCTTATCAACGAGAAGTTTATCTTTTGTTCCTCTGGTCCCTTTACGGCAGCCTTTTTGTTCTTCAAAAAGATATTTTGTTCTTCAAAAAGATATTTTGTTCTTCAAAAAGATATCCTTCCACCAATGTCACCCGGGTTCGATTCCCGGTCTCGGCGTCATATGTGGGCTGAGTTTGTTGGTTTCTCTACTCGGCTTCGAGAGGTTTTTCTCCGGGTTCTCCGGGTTTCCCCTCTCCTCAAAAACAAACATTTGATTTAATTTGTTCTGATTTTAGTTGATTTGTTCACGTAAACGTTATAACGAGCCTCCGGCTTCTGGGTGTTCTTCTTATTATTATTATCATTATCATTATCATTATCATTATCATTATCATTATCATTATCATTATCATTATCATTATCATTATCATTATCATTATCATTATCTTTATCATTATCATTATCATTCAGGAAACAACTGTTCTGAGTCTAGGTGCCAATAGATCTTTTCCGCGAGTACTCCACTAAACAGTTTCCACATTATTGGGAGACATGTTATGGGCCTGTAGTTATCAGCAGCATTGCCAAGTGATAGATCTTTCCCACAAAGGACGTTTCTTCCATGATTCATCCAACTGGGTATGCTCCGGATCCCAATACGATATTAAGTTGCTCTGCGATCCTCTGGTGCAAATTATTGAAATACCTCAGCAGCTACCCTTGTACTCCATCCAGTCCAGTGTAACGTTCTAACAGTATATCAAGTTCTTTTTCCGTTGTCCTTTCTTAAAATAAATTTCTAATTACGATATAATCGTTTTACAATTTATAATAAGTAGCAGAGGGTAATAGTTGCTGTCTTATGCTTGTATTAACACTAAGCACTATATCTGGAATGTTCTTCCATGTTTGCGGAAGTGCAAGACTGTCCGCTGCGATGTCAACATCATCGTACTGTAGAGTAGTTAGTGCGCCTAGCCACTTTTGGTCTTTGTATTCTGTTTTGTAGCGGTTGTTTATTATTGGTGTTAGGAATTCTCCGATTAGTCTGGGGCTTACTTTCTCTACTTCGGTCGCCTTTCCTTGGCTTGTCAGTGCTGTTTTTGCATGTCTCATCATACATGAATGCAACATCCAGCTCTTCCGCGTATTTCGTAGCGTCTTTAAGAACAGATTTGAGTCCTTTGGCAGCCTTTCTTTCCTCAAATCGTTCAACTAGTTGAATTATTGTGTCTTGACTGTTTATTATGTAATTAGCTGTCTTTATCTTTCTGACCTTGTATGTCATCTCGACTTCTTTCAGTCCTCTTCCTCTGTCTTGGGTAGGTAAGTACATCGCTCTAGTTGATTCGCTAACGTGCAGTCCTCCATATTCTTGTAATATCTTTCTGCATTCACGATCTAGTTGTTTCAGTGTACTTATTGGCCAATCAGATGACCACATATGGTACTCTATTACTGGAACAGCAAAGGTATTTGATGCTTTGACTTTCCGTAGTATCAATATGTTACCAGACCATATTACTGTAAGTCGCTTCAAGAATTCCTCGCTTACTTCTTCACAAACTATATCATCGAGTTGCGTACTATTTTCATATTTCCCAAGAAATTTGTATTTATCGTTTTTGACAAGTGTTTTCAGTTGTTCGCCGTTATTGAGGTTTACGTTTGTCGACTGTACTATTTTTCCTGTGACAACGTTCACAGTAGCGCACTTGCCAAGGCCCCAATAAAGGCGGGTATCTCTCGAAACTTGTCCTTCAACGTTCTTGCCATGAGTGCTGCTTTGTTATGAGACTTATGAGTAGTTGTATGGGCCCCTTCAGACCCATTTTGACAGGTAGTCATCAAATGACGTCATCAATCAGCATGTCAAAAAAGGGGCGTACATAAATTACAAAACAAGGGGGCATGTTGGGGCACAACCCTAGCCGACTCGTGAACCAACACGGGCAAATTTGGGCGGGAAAAAAAAAGAGAGAGACAAGGCGTGCATGAATTACAAAACAACCGGGCATCTTGGAGCACAACCCTAGCTCAACGTGAAACAACACGTGTAATATTTTAACGGGAAAAAATTCATTCAAATTACAAAGGGTTGGTCACAGAGCCAATGAGGTAGAAGTGATATCATGGTCACCCAATGAGAAGCCACAGTATTGTTTTGATGAATATTCAATTACCCGAACGTGTCTGGGCATGATCGCTGTCCAGTATGCCAAATTAACT
>BLFK01000947.1:1188629-1193629 GCA_014634185.1 Astreopora myriophthalma | reverse complement strand
AAAATCTCATTCTCAGATCGTCCTTTCTCCGTGCTCCAGAATCAGCAAACAGCCAGTAAACAAGATGGAGAGAGTCAACACTGAGTCGAATGACGTTGAGCAGGTCCTGCTACTGAATTCGACAACATCTGCACCCCAGGTGCAAACTGCACAGGGAAACCTAAACAAGACCTTATGTACAATGGCCTCTTCGCTCTCGATTGCGGGAACACTAGTAATCATTGGTACCTTCTTGACGTGGCCCGATCTTAGAACCAATTCAAGAAAGATAATAGTGTTTATATCGATTGGAGATCTATTTGTGGCCATATCAAATATTCTAGGCCTGTACACCACCGCTCATCACTTTGTTTGTGAAATCCAAGCAACACTGAATATAGCCGCGGTTTTATCGTCGTTTTTCTGGACGGTGTACTTGTCCTTTTATATCTACATGACTATTTGCAGGTTAATAACAACGCAGAGAGAGACTCGACTTATGTTTTTCTTCCAACTTACAGCTTGGGGAATTCCTGTAGTAATTGCAGCCACGGCTTATGGGTTTGGAGCGGTAGGGAGGTCAAAAGATCTCGTCTCTTCGGGATGGTGTTGGATTCGATATTATCGTAATGAAATACATCTATGGAAGATGGTTTTGTGGATGTGCATTGCAGGAAAGGGTTGGGAAATCTTGTCATATATTGCAATACCTCTGTTCTATGTTTTGGTCAAGTTTCGAATTCGACGAGAGGTAAGTTGTAATTGATGCTAAGAAAAGGTGGAAAGTTTATGTATTTCATTCTCACCACCGATAATGCATGGAAGACATCAAAACATGGTAAGAGCACCTACAGCTTGTAGTGCACAGTTCTCACCTCGTTTTTTAAGTCTTGCCTGTGTTATCAGAGTACACACACTCACCAAATGAAATCTATTTGGTAATTAGCACCCTTTAAGGTGATGTTACACGAGCCGATTTTTAATGCTGATTTTTAATGCAACATTGTTGCGTTGAGAGTTGTCTCTTGTAACATGGCGCACAGGGCGATTTTTAACACAACATTTTGCAGGTTTTTGAAAGCAATTCAAAAACATGCAACATTGTTGCCCAAATTTTCTTGGTGTTGGTGTGTGTAACACCCCTGCCACTGACGTTTAATGCAACATCGCCCCAGAATGCACCATGGAGAACCGAAACTCGTTATCCACCATATTTGTTGCCCAGGATTTGTCGAGCAGGAGCCTGGGTTCAAATGTTGCGAGCAATGTTGCGTTAAAAATCGTCTTGTGTAACATACGGTTGCCGCAACAAAGTTGCGTTAAAAGTTGTCTCCTGTAACATGGATTAAAAATTGGCATTAAAAGTCAGCATTAAAAATTGGCTCGTGTTACATCACCTGTAGAGAGGTTTACAATTGACTGGCAAAAGTAATTAATATGCGATTGCTTTGGTTTTGGTTTTGGTTTGCTCTGTAATTGGATAAAAAAACTTGCGCCGACTTTTCAACCAGTCAGATACAAAACTAACTCATTAACTCATTAACTCGCTTTCCCACAATTGGTGCCGGCTGCCTCGATTCACTTTGCAGTTTGATTGGTTAGTGAAACCAAGCGGTGAATGACTTGATTTTTTGGTTGGCTGAAAAGTGTATTTGCTTCAGAATGTGATTGGCTCTGTGATTACCTTCATTTTGGTTTTACAACACCTAATTGAAAACCACTCTATTTAAGAAAAGGAAATGCTACTTGTGAGTTCCTCTATGGCCTCACCCATATCCACTTGGAGCAATGGCAGTGTTTAACACTGAGAAGCTTGAGGCATTGTCATGTCGCAGTAGAGTTCCTTTAATTATTTTTGTTTGATGTTGTAAGGATGGTTTGCTGTTAACTGCTTTTCAACTCCAAGGCTGCTTCCTAAGGAAAATTTTTGGGAGCCCACAGGGCTCCCAAATAAGGGCTCCCAAGATCAAAAGTTAGGAGCCCAACCCACCTTTCCAGGAGCTCACAATAATTTGTTGGTGATTTATTTATTTATTTGTTTACACCACATTCTAAAAGAAACCCTAGTCTTAACTAATGCTCTTTCTCATTCTGTATTCTTTGCCATTTTCCTGGTTTCAGATAACCCATTTTTATTTGCAGTTTATTTTTATTTTCTCGCATAGCAGAACCACAAACTCACTCACAATGAATTATAAGTACATGTAGACCAAATGTCACACGTGGTGGCATGTGACTGTCTGTACTAGTATTTTCGGTTTGACTTTGATTTTTCACAAGCGTTTCACTTGGCTCCATACTCGACACGATAGCTTTTGTTTTTACACATGAACCAACCATACCCGTACATTAATAAGGTCAGTTTTAACGAGGAATTTTGACCGGCAAACTATTAAATCACAAAAGCATATTGCTGTGGAAATATGATATTGAATGATATCACGCCGGTTTCATGGTCTTGTGACTTTGTCACAGTGGACCATGAGAGTAGTGCATTGTGTCGCTCAAATTGAGACGGTTATTCTTTTATCAAAATATTTAATACGGTCTTCAAATATACGATCAAATGAAGTTGCATTTGTTTTAGTTGCATTGCATAAGGATTTGTTGTCTTGAAACAGTTCCAAATTGTTCTTCAAACTGGAAGCTCCGAGTTTCCTTATGGGGAAAAACAACCTAGTTTTTAATGAGAACTCCATTGCTGCAATCAGGTTATAGCAGCCGAGAAAACCTTCATTGATTTTCGCGGAAAGTGAGCGCATGTACACGACGAGTAAAGTTTAGTTGATATATTAAAATGTTCTTTATTTGAAAACTACTGCATGGCTGAAGTCTCTTGAAAAATGGTGAATGATTCGGGACAAAATCAAACACCAAACTCCTTGAGTCAATAGCACATAAGTTATATAGCCGTTTCGCTCAGTAAAATAATTTTATATATACATATATATATATATGTGTGTGTGTTTATTTAGCCAAGCCTAAAAGCAGAGCTCTACAATATTTTCCAAACCATTCTCCTCCTAAAGACGACAAGCGATGACATGTTTTTTCCCCTTATACACATGGTACATCTTTTTAAGTTTAAAATGCAAGGAAATAACTGAAGAATTATCTACTGCCAAAACAAAGGACACGGAGGCTTCAGAAACAATGAAAAACTGTTTCGTGTTGTGATTATTTGATTTCCAGGTCACTACCTAAACGGCTCAAAAATTAAAACAAAACTGTGGGCTTTAAATTGACTTTAAAAGACAAGGGTAATCCCTACAGCATGACAAATGTTGTTTCAAATTTTGATTTGCTTTTTACCAACAGTTTAAGTGATAATTTGAACCAAAAGCCTGTATCAAACGTCCTCATTTTCATCACAAACATGTGCCAATTTACTGCAAGTGGTCGCTTTGAACAAACACAGTGTCTTCAAAAATGACAAGCATGTTTGCATGCCCGCAATAAAATAGAAAGTTTCTTGCCTCTTTAAAGCAATTGTATTGCTTGGATGGAAAAGCTTCTTGTTCATTTTTCCGTCTGTCAATTCATAGCTATGTTCAGGAAGCAATTGTTATGTAATCATTAACAGTTTGCATAAACAGGCTGAAATTTGATATGCGAGCGGTTTTCTTTAGCAATTTTTGGCTTCAAGTGTGTTTTTAGATAATGATTAATAGGTAACCTTAGTTTTTTACTTGAAGGAATCCTTGTTCAATCTTTCCAGTGTAAAAATGAAGTTAATTTGGGAAGCCCACAATATTTCTTTATGTAGGGTGCATTGAGGTAAATTTTTCTGTTCTTGACAAAATTCAATTTATGCGAAAACTATCAAAACACACAAGAGTCGATGGTTTAAGGGCTTACCACTCACAAGACGAATCTTGATTGCTGTTCATGCACATATAAAAGGAGCACTGCAAATGTTCTTGGACTGTTTTGAAGGCATTTCGGTTTTGCTGCAAAACTGAAATGCCTTCAGTTTTTGCTGCAAAGGGAACAATCAAAGGAATTTACACTAAGTTAGATTTGTGTCGAATATTTATGTAGGACTGACTTGTCATACTTAAATTACAAATTTCTCTCAGGTTATGTTAATCATGACACCTCAAAACAGGTTTTAAAGGTACATGTATAATCTAGGGTATATCCCAGGGTAATTGAATTTACCATCACAAGGAGATTCAGAGTGATACTGACAATTAAGAGAATGCATATTGATACGTTTTATTTTACAAGGTACATGTAGAAGAAGAAATGGAAAGAGACTTCATAAACTTATGCCATTGTTTATATCATGGAGACTAATTCAAAGTTGATGAAATCCAATGTAAGAATTTCATGTGGCATCCATACTGTTAACTAAAATTTTCGAGATAACCGGATTGAAATTCTTAATAAAGGCATAATTCCCCTATTCATAGAAATGTTTGTGAATTTTTAATTTTTCGATTCATGTTTCGCGAACTAAAGCAATAAATGTAACTTCGTATGATTTACACTCAACTTTAAAAAATAATGCTTCCAATTGACATGACTACCATTCTGCATGCAATAGAGTGGTTCATCTTATTGAAAATGCTAAGTGCTCTTTTCACAAAACTCTATTAACAAAAACCTTGACAGTCCTGAACAGCTCTGGTGCATTATTGCCCGGGGGGGGGTACTCCCTTAAAGTCCGGATAGGTGTGTGCCGCGAAGGGTCTTAAACCCTGACCCTATTTAAGGAACAATCCAACGAAAATTGATACCCTATTTAAGGCCCAAACCCGAAAAATGACACCCTATGCAAGGGAAGAACAAAAACTCAAAATAGCTAGAACAGGTCAAGTTTTCCGCTTAACTGGGTGTTTACACCCTGCTATTTTTGCTGATACAAATTTTGGCACCCTATCTAAGGATCACACCGGGACACTATGCCAACATAGGCGAAAAGGATACCCTATTTAAGGATCGAGAACCTCCAAAAACCATACCCTATTCCGCGGCACGTACCTATATAGCCCATTTAGGGGAGTACCCCCCCCGGG
>BLFK01000947.1:1168589-1186904 GCA_014634185.1 Astreopora myriophthalma | reverse complement strand
GCCTGCTCTGAAACACCTTCACTGCAGGTTTATCTTTCACTTTATGTGATTCCCATTGTCCTCCATTTATTTGTTTTGTCAACCTTCTCATTTCATTTTTCACTGTCTTGCTTTCTTTAGCTTTGCATATTTTCATTTTTCGTTGTCGCCTTTTGCAGGGGTTAATTTAAACCTTTGTTTCTGTTTCTGTGACTGTGTCCTTTCGGGTTCATCCCTTTTCTATTGGTTGTAACTTTACTGTAGACTTGGCTTTGGTAAGTTTGCTTGCAGTTTGTCATCCTAAGGCTACACCCCCGAGAGTTTCCTTGTTTGGATAGCATTACTCGCCCAACATTTATTTTGGGCATTTGTTGCCTCTCTTATTTGGATGGGAATAGTCACACGAGAGTTTGTCCAGGCATTTATCACCTTTATTCGGTTTGGATGGCCTTACACTGTAGTTGGCGAAAAGTTATTCTTGGTGTCTGTTGCCTTTCTCAGTTTGGATGTCGTTTGTCACTGTAAGGCCAGTCCTGGCTTTTCTCACCTTTATTCAGTTTGGGTGGCATTCATCGCCCAAAGGTTAGTCCCGGCCTTTGTCACTTTGGGCCTTTGGGACGGCATTTGTCGTCTGAAGGCCAGTGTTGCTAATGTTACCTTTTTCCGTTTGGGTTGTGTTGGTTGCCCAAAGTACATGTTTTTATTGGTGGCTTCAGTCGCCAGTTTTTGCTTTTTTTTTTTCTAGGGTGCATAGCCCTTTCTCATTCTGTATAGCATTGGTCGCCATTAAGCGATACCTATCTGTTGTTTTTTGTCTTTTATTTACAACTTCGTAACACTAACAACGATGGCAATACTTACAATCACTTGCAACTCTGCTTACAATACTAACACAACTTACAACTACAAACACACACTTTTTTACAGCACGAAAATATTCTGCTAAACATTACACTTCTAATAATGTCATTACCCTGCTAAAAACTAAAAGGGAACACTAGCGGATACGCTATTACTACTTAACAATACGAAAAGTAAGTGTGCAACCAAAAAAAAAATGGCACATCAAGGAAAGAAAAATATAATATACAGGGCCAAGGGATACAGGGTTAAAGCTGTTTCCTTTGTAAGGGAGAACCTTATTATCATTCAGCTAAAATCGCCAGTTTTATCAAGTGTTGAAATGAGAGATCAAGGAACTATAGTGACTGGAGTATTTTGTGCCACTTCTGCTGGAATGCATTTTGTGTTCCTGTAACAATGTATAGAAACGTGTTCTATTTTTAAATTACATCGAAGTTGGTTATTATATTCAATGAAGGATGGTTTAACGTTCTTGCATTTACATGAATAACTGTAATGATGTAAAGTATATATGAAATAATTCATATGTGAACTGCGGTTGTAGATGAAAGTGAAGAATGATCATCGCAGTTAATTTTCCAATTTAAGCAATTGGAAAGAAGAAGCCTGAAAAAATCAGGGCTTCAACGGGATTCGAACCCGTGACCTCCGCGATACCGGTGCGATGCTCTACCAACTGAGCTACGAAGCCACACATTGGGAGCGAGGTCAATTTAGTGAGTTCATATCTCCCGTGAGGAGTGAAATGATGTAAAGTATATAAGAAATAATTCCTCACTCCTCACGGGAGATATGAACTCATATGTGTGGCTTCGTAGCTCAGTTGGTAGAGCATCGCACCGGTATCGCGGAGGTCACGGGTTCGAATCCCGTTGAAGCCCTGATTTTTTCAGGCTTCTTCTTTCCAATTGCTTAAATTGGAAAATTAACTGCGATGATCATTCTTCACTTTCAATAACTGTAATATCTGCCAAGAAGTAAACAATGATTCAGTAAAGAAGCGCTTTTTTCTCCTTTAAGACTTAAGATGCATTTTTGGGGGACTATTCTGTTTATTCCTATTCCGGCTTAAGATTGATTGAATAAAAGGGATAAAGTTTTCCAAAAAAACCGTATTCCAAAAAACGGAATGGTTCTGGCAGAGGTGACCTGAGAACTAACACTTGGAATAGTCTGGACGCGAGTAAGAGTGACGTTTGGCGGCCGTGCACGATTTTGGCGCCAAAATAATGGCGCATGGCCAAAAAAAAAAAAACACGCAGTCTGTGTATTCCGAGTAAACCGTATTCTGTTTATTCCTTTCATTCTGATATCGATTTGATGATGAAAATTATGGGTAGAATCATATTTAAGACAACGTTTCGGTATCCTCATGACACCATCATCAGGTCAAAATATAATACTTAACAGATAACAAGAATATTAATGTTCAAGATCAAGTTCAAAGTCTCTAGAAGCTAGGTGAAGAGTTTTGCTTTTATCGACTCACTCTGAATATTTAGACACGGTTTGTGCTCGCGAATAAGGAACATTTCGTATAGAAGACAATCAAATTTGCCTGAGCATTTCTTAAGAATGCGAAACATGTTAGATGTTATTGTTCTTGATTGATCAACGAACCGCCCGCGTTGATCAAGGAACAATCAGTAGTTTACAAATTTGAATGTGGCTGGTGTGATGCCAGCTATGTTGGTTACACGCGTCGACATCTCTACCAACGAATCGATGAGAATAAAGTCACAGTCACCAATCATCAATTTCATCAGTCATCAATCATCAATTTTCATCACCAAATCGATAACATTAGCATGCCTGATAGGCATTCTGATATCGAGAGCAGAATGAACGGAATACCATTCTGTACATTCCGAAAACGGGATAAGTCCCCCCAAAACGCGTAAACTGACCATTGCGTCTATTCTTATTCCGGAATGGTCCCAAAAAAATGCACCCTTAGACATTGACATAAAGTTAAGCCTTGCGAGGCTGGAATTAAATCAACAGAGACGAAAGATAGTTCAACACTATTCCAAAAGGCCTTTGTGGTCAGGCATTCCCAGAAATGGTGGAGCAATGTTTCTTGTGCTGTTTGACAAAAGCAACAGATATTTGTTTCCGAGAGTTTAATTTTATAGAGAAAAGAATTTGTAGCGATTCTCCCATGGAGAAATTTGAACTGGAAGTTCCTTAGTTTCGTACTAAGTGTACAAAGCCTGGTATTTCGTAGGCTGCCTGACTTGACTGACTGATTTGTTTGTCGAGTTTAGTTTATGAGGTCCAATTTCTGGAATTTTTTTTTATCTGGCGATCTCATAGTAATGGCCGAAGTTACTCCACGGAATTCGCGGAAGGAAACTGGAAAGCAAAACTTGTCTTTGAAACAGCTGTAGGTTGTAAGCCTTGAATCACTTGTCATCGTTAATTTTCATCACCCCCGCATTAGCCCAGTGCTTATAGAAGATACTCTTGCCTGCAATTCTGATCAGCGAGTTATTCCAAATATGGCAAGCACTGAAATCAGCACGGGAGGCAAAGGAATCCTTAGAGTTGAAGTCTGCCCATAGCTCAGTAAGTTCTTGGGTGAGAGCATCTTTTATATTAAGATTTTGGTGCCAGATTACCCAGAAAAACTAACTTTCCGGCCACCTTAGATAAATGAAAATCGAAAAAGCACTACCATTTAGATTTGCAGTCATTTGAAAGATACTTAAGGTACCATGATATTTTCAAGGCTTTATTAAATTCTATTTTGTCTAACATCCTTTGGCCACCATCTTTGTAGTTTGCTATCATTTCAGTCCGCTTAATTTTGTCGCCCTTGTAATCCCAAAGGAATTTAAAAAGAAAATCATTTATCTCTTTCAAAGATTTTGAGCACGACGTTGTTGATGACATAACGTAAATAAGTTGTGATGCAGCAAGAGCCTTAATAACTGCAATTTTACCGATCAGGGGTAATCTCTGGTTTCCCCAATTATTTCAAATTTCCTCCACCTTATGAACTTTCTCTGCGTAATTCTTCTTCTTACTTTTTTCATAACTGATGCAGACCAAACACCTAGGGCCCAAACCTTGCCATCCGCCCTGTAACTGTAGCCAGTTGTTTTTTATAGCCCAGACCTCTCGTTTCTTTTGTTGGGCTCGGTTGTTTTGTTTTGTTTTTTTTTTGGCGCCAATTTAGGTCACGTTTTGTTTTCGTTAGATCATGGAATTCGATAATGGATTGTTGTAGCGCTTGTTTTAGCGTTTTGGAAACTTTCTACAACCCTTAAGGCTGGACAAGTTTTAAGTCTCCTACGTTCCAGTAATAAACCTCCAGCCATAACCGCGATTGGTTGATTAATCACTTGTGGTTACACGCCCATTTAAGGTTTTTATCAGAGCATAAAATTTGGTTTGATCCTTTCTTGGAACCAATCCAAAGAGCTTTAGTTTTTTTGCCAATTTACCCGTCAGCCCGAAACCTCAGCGAATTTTTCAGTCCAATATATCAAAGAGCGCTCAAGCCCAACGCTGATTTTAGATGGTACTCCAACAAATTCGCTTCAAGCGAATTTGTTGGAGTACCATCTAAAATCAGCGTTGTGTCATCTGCATATTGACTGAGCATACATTCGGTGCTAGCTACTGTGATTCCCTTAACCTCATTATCTTTACCAATTTTAGTAGCTAACACCTCAGCCCGCAAGATAAAATGCAAGGCGAGAGAGGGCAGCCCTGCCTTACACCTCGGCCCAATTCAAAGAAACCTGTCGACCAACCGTTATTTATAACACAACTTTGAATATCACAATAGAACAAGTTTAAAAGAAGAGCCGAAACCAAAGTGGCAGAATGTTTTCTCGATAAATGCCCATTCGATAGTATCAAAGCCTTTCTCAAAGTCAGAAAAGAGGAGTTACCCGGGAATGTTCTTTGACTCTGTGTATGAAATGATACCCCTTTTTTGTGTTCTAGGAAGCTTATCCTTCTGATAGCTTTTGTTTAGGCAACTTACAAGGACAGGAGAGATATCCCCCCAGAACACTTCATACAATTCTGTGGCGAGGCTGTCCGTTCCAGGCAATTTACCGGATTCCATTGATTTTAATGCCTCTAAGCATTCTTTTTCAGTCATTAGTCCTTCGCATTTTTGCTTATCGATCTCATTAAGTGAAGGGTGCTCCTGACCGAAAAACAAGTTTTCAGAGAAAGTTGTCGCTGTGGTGTTTTTTTGAATTGTGAAACATACCGTAAATTGCAGTCTTTTAAAATATCTGAATTATTCGTAACATATGAACCGTTACTCGCCTTAATCTCGGTTATTGTTTTTCTCCTATACAATGCCTGTTTTCTAAATCCAAGAAATATTTGCCATTTTTCTCACCTTCATTGTACCATCTGGCCTCAGATCTGATTATGGCACCTTTTATTCTGTACTGCATGATACTCGCCAATTCATCTTTTTTTTTTAAACCTTATCTGTTCCTCAAGAACCTCTTTATCATTGTTTACATCCTGTTCCAATTGCCTTTCTAGGGCGGCTAATTCAGGTTCAATGTTAGGCCCTGGTCAAACAGACTCGCAAGTAGTCGCAAGTAGCCACAAGCTGAACTTGCGTAAAGACTTGCGTTGGGTGGCCAAACGGACTCGCAAGTTCCCTCGCAAGTACACGCAGGTCACAAAAAGAACCATTTAAAGGCTACGGACTTAGTCTCAAAATGTAACTTTAACCTGTATTTCATTGGCTTATAGGTTGCTATAACAACGAATTGACATCAACCAACTTGCGTTGACTTGGGTTGGTTGGCCAAACGGTGAAAAACTTGCGTCAACTTGCGGGAAAATTTGATCTCGACCAAAGTGAGCGCAAGTCAACGCAAGTAGACGCAAGTTGCGACTCCGTTTGGCCAGGGCTTTAGCTTTGGAATATTTCATTGACGCATCTCTAATTTTGAATTTCATCATTTCCCACAATAACACTTCATCGAGTTCTTAATCGCTTTCGTATTGCCTCTTTTTTCAGTGATTGTCGATTTGACAGCATTCACATAATCAGCTTTACTCAAAAGTACGCAATTCAATTTCCAGAAACCTGGTCCTCTGGGGTCTGAATGGTAATTGATGTCAATTTTACACAGCGAGTGATCGGTTTTGTACTAGGGGGAATATGAGCGTTTGAAATTCTTCCAGCGATACTACTAACCAAAAAGAAATCCAGACGACAATGTACTTCTCGTCTATTCCGTTTCCAAGTATATATTTTTTCCTCGGGGTTTAAATCTCTCCATATGTCCGTCAAATCCAAATTATTGGGAGTAGATTTAAGTTCTTTCAACGAATTTCAGTGTCTTGTTGGTTTCCCACCCTTTTTGTCTTTTAGAACTTTCAAAACCAGGTTAAAGTCTCCGCCAAGACTAATTTTATCCTATTTGAAAGATAACATTTGTTCCCTCACAGCAGAGCTTTCTCAAATTTTTGAAGGAAAAGTTGTTATTAAAAAGAATAGTGACACCTAGTTTGTTGCTCGTCAGACCACTGAATAAAGCTGTATAGCCCAGTGAGCTTCTTGTAACATGTAAATAGAAAAACAAAATTCTTTTTGAGCCAGTAGAATAATTCTCTCCTTTTTTCAATGTCAGCCAAGCCTTGCACATTGAGCGAAGATAAGGTTATTTTAGACATATATAAGGAAGTAAGAAGGAAAAACTAGGTACTCCGATATTTGCACACGTTATTCGTAAGATCGTTAGCCCTTTTGCATAACTTGGCCACATACAACGAATGAAAGATAAGAATAAACAAATAGTCACATTAATTACGAAAAACAATAGTGGGTCCGGCTGAAGGGCTCCAGTGAAGACACTTGCGAATCTGATCACAGTTGCGGTTTGTATTTTCTACCGTTTATGTGCAGTTTGTGGTAAACCAGTCTTGTACCATCAGCCTTCTTTGCTTTCTTCTTTCCTTTGATTAAACCCTTCCGTATTTCAACGATCTCTCTCGGAAAATGCGGTGAAATGCCATAATTTGTTCCAGTCAGTGTACCGGCATTCCATAGTATGCGCTCTTTATCGTTATGAAAGCTAATCTTTGCGATGATTGGACGTTGGTTGGTTTGTTTGTTTTGTTTTGTTTTGTTTTTTTTTTTGTCTCCCTAACCTTGCCTGAGCGGACTAGCGCAGTGGACCTCTTGAGGGAAGACGCGTCCTACGGAGCTCCACCAACTCGTTATGAAACTGTAAGCTCTCGTGTTAAGAAACCTGTCAAGGATTAACACATGGGGAAAAGTGATGGAAAAGCCTCTGCAAATCCCGACCGAAGAAAGCGATTGTGGGAAAATGGCTAACAAACCAACGACGACGAGCATCATGGAGGAAGCTGTTGCGATGCTTCAGAGCGCTTGGATGAAATCAATGAGAAACTTGAGGTCCTTAAGGTATGTGGAGAGACTGAAGTTCTAAGAGGAGAAATACGTGACCTGAAAGAAAGTTTGGAAAGCAACAAGGAATCCTTGGAGTTTTCCCAAAAAGAAATCAAATGCTTAAAAGATGAAATGGCAAAACAAGCTCATGCGGTTGTGGATAAGACAGGAAAGATTGACTACATCGACCGCGAATTTGAAATCTACAATACGAAGTATTAAACTAGAAGCATATATGCGGAGGGAAAATATGAAAATCTTTTATATCCCAGAGGAACCCGACGAGGACACTGAAAAGCTGGTAAGAAGTGTTTTTATCACCAAGATGAAAACATCCTCGAATGATGTTGACGCCATACGTTTTTAGCGTGTCCACAGAATTCCTACGAAATCATCAAGCCAAAGATCGCATGACCATCGAAGACTGATAATTGTAAGATTTAGTTATTGTCAGGAAAAAGAGTCTTTAAAGAAATCTCTTTAAGAACTTGAAAGGTACAGAAATCGCTGAGGACTTTCCGAAGGAAATCAACAACATTCAGAGAAAACTATATATACCCGGTACTAAAAAAGGCAAAGCTAAATAAAAAGGTAGCTTTTTTTAACATGGATAAATTAATTATTGTTGGGCAAGTTTACAGAGGTAAAGAAGCTAAAAGTCTCCCCTTTTATGGAAACATTATGAAGGAAGCAGAGTGAATCCAATGATGGTTTTCTAACTAAGGAAAGACACGTAAATCATGATTCTTTTTGTATTATGTGATTTGCATGTTGTACATTTTTTAATTACTTATCAAGGAAATAATTCTTTGTTCCTTCAGAATTACCGGTTCGTATACACATCCTTCTGCAATCACAATGTTAAAGTAATGTTTTTGACGGATAGTAAACTTGTTTAAATTGATTTTTCTTACTTTAAGGGCATGAGTAATTTTCATAAGAGGAGGACAATGTTTACATGGTTTCGTAAAAGGAAAGGGAATATAATTTTTCTGCAAGAAACACATTCAAAGAAGGACTCGGGGAAATATTGGAAGAATGAATGGGGTGGAGAGATCTTGTCTTCCCATGGCAGCGCAAATTTTCGTGGAGTGGCCGTGTTTAATTGTTTAATTCAAAAATCAATTATCGATCCTGTGGGGCGCTACATTATTCTGAGAGTGAATATCGAAGGCAAAGTATACTTGCTAGTTAACATTTATGCACCGAATAAAGACAAAGTGTCAGATTTTTTAGATGCTTGCATAAAATCTTACAAACAGAAGATTTAGGTTGTGAAGAAAATGTTGTTATTGTTGGAGGCGATTTCAATTTTCCTTTAAATCCCACACTTGACAAAAAAGGTGGCGCCGTGATACCAGGAA
The DNA here is from genome assembly GCA_014634185.1 of Astreopora myriophthalma. Classification (NCBI taxonomy): domain Eukaryota; kingdom Metazoa; phylum Cnidaria; class Anthozoa; order Scleractinia; family Acroporidae; genus Astreopora; species Astreopora myriophthalma. The sequence continues at coordinate 1,178,294 of BLFK01000947.1, read as the reverse complement.
TAACGGTGATGTGTATACTTGTATACGCTAACATTAAAAATGGCGATTAACTAATCGTTTAAATTGATTTAGAGATTTAGCTTCTCTCACATTACAGGGAAGGCTGTTCCAGAGGACTTCTCCGCTATAACTAAAGCTGTTTTTCATGAAATTAGTTCGCGGAAATGAGACAAATAGTTTGTTAACAGAGTCCCTTAAGGGAGTAACGCGTTTCATTTTGTTTAACAAATTTAGAAGATAAATTTTCAGGAGCAAGACCATTTAGAGACTTGTATACCATTAAGGCTTTCTGTATTTGAAATTGAGTGCTCAAGTCTTTCCAATCGAGTTGTCTAATTAAGCGGTTACCATCAGCATCATAGCTAGAAAAAGTTAAGACGCGAGCGGCACGGTTCTGAAGCTTCTGCAGCCTATCAAATAACATTTTACCACAATTACCCCAGACAAGATTGCAGTGGTCGAGACGAGATTGAATTAGTGCGTTATATATATAATGAAGAGTAGGTGGAGGGACAAAAGGTCTAGTTCTTTTTGTTGCTCCTATCCCGGAAAGGACCTTTTAAGATAATTTATCAATGTGTTTGCCACCGTAGATTTTCATCAACAAATATTCGAAGCGATTTAACGGAAGAAACATGTTCAATCAGAACATTATCAATCGAGAGCTCAAGTGGGTTCGATAAAGCACTCAATTTTTGTCTGGAGCCAATAAGCATAAATTCAGTTTTAGCACTGTTCAAAGTAAGTTTATTAGAAATAAGCCATTTGTTTAAGTTATCTAAATCGTGATTCAGATTTGACTGTATTGAATTCACATCAACGCCAGCATAGGTGATGTGAGTGTCATCAGCATACATCCTAGGCTGGCACAATGTTAGGCAGTTTGGAAAGTCATTAATATAAATAAGAAATAAAAGGGGGCCAAGGATTGTTCCTTGCGGTACCCCGCATTTAAGTGAACAGGTTCTAGAGAGAACCATTAACGAGACATCGTTGTGTACGGTTAGTTAAATATGACTTAAACCAATCAAGAGCTATTCCTTGTACTATATAAAGGTTCATTTTAGATAAAAGGGTGTCATGGTCAGGGGTGTCGAACGCCTTTTTTAGATTGAGGAAAACCACAGTAAGTATTAACATTACCACGATCAATACTAAAGGCCCAGTTATCCGTGGCTTCCAGAAGGGCAGTTACAGTAGAGTGTAATGATATCTTCATTAGTCAAAAAGTTATACAATTGGTCATAAATAATTCTTTCAAACACTTTAGCTATAACGGAAATGACTGAAATAGGTCGATAATTATTTAGATCAGATGGCTCACCTTGCTTGAACAGCGGAGTAACTCTGGCACATTTCCAATCATCCGGAAATATACCAGAGACTAAAGATTTATTAAAAAATAAATAAAAATAAAAGATCAATGAAATAAGATCAGCACATTCACGTATAATTTTAGCAGAAATATTATCAAGAGTGTTGCTTTAGATCGACATACTTTGTTTAGATGTGAGAAAACAATACCGCAATTAATCGAAGAGAAGCTAAATTTGTTATTTACATTTATATTATTGATATAACTTAAATTATTGTTAGCAATTGGGGGTATTTCATTAGCAAGTCTGGGCCCAATTGTTGAAAAATGATCGTTAAAAGCATTAGAAAGCTCACTGGGACTAGAGATAGCGGCATCATTCAATTTTAATTCTTTCACCATTGTATTATTTACACGACGAGAAGTAAGCTCATTAAAGGTTTGCCACGTTTTTCGAGGATTACCCTTAGATTGAATAAAAGATTGAGAATAGTAAGATGCTTTAGAAGTTTTAATGTTATTGAATGAAATGATTGTGAAGTGCGCGTTAGAAGAATTGAAGAAGGCTGGACAATTTAAGCAATTGTCTCATATATGCACTTGAAAAAGACAATTGGTTAAATTGTCCAGCAAGTGCGAGGATCACTTCTTCAATTTTTTTAATGTTATTGTTTATTATATTTCGCAACTTTTTGTAGTTTTCCTAATCGTGCGGATCATTCGATGTAATTGCTTTTCTTTTGGCAGCATTACGATCAAGCATGCTGTACACAGGCTAGAATTGATCCAGGGTGCTTTTATATTGGTTCTAGCGCGTCTAGTTCGAAGGGGCGCATGAATATTAACAATATCCAAAAATTTCGTTTTCCAATCAGTCCACAAAACATTTGGATCTGGAGAACCATTACGGGACCAGTCTTGTTGAGCGATATCGTTACGAAAACTCTCTCGATTAAAATTTTGGAAATTTCTATAAGAAATGGTTGAATACCCTTTTGAAGAAGACGCGAGAGAGAATTTCCTATAAACGTAAATAAGGCTATGATCGCTGATGCCAATATGAGAGACTTCGGAACAGGCAACCCTGTCAGTATAATTTGTATAAATTAAATCAATTAATGTTGATGAGTATTCAGTTATGCGAGTAGTTTCAGTTATAAGTTGTTGAAGCCCAAATAAATCAGAAGTTTCACATAAGCGTCGAGTATTTGAATCATTTTGTGCAGAGGCCAGGTTGCAGTTTAGATCACCTAACAAATAATATTCAAGGCCGAGAGAATCTAATTTCTCGAGAAATGATTCGTAATATAAAATAAATCAATCAATAGAGGAGCAAGGAGGTCTGTACCAAGTGGATAAGAGAAAAGACCTTGAGTTTGGTTTATGAATATACACAAATTTTCAAGGTTGGGTGCATTCAAGTCAGAGCGAACTGCAAAGTTAATCGAGGTTTTTGTATAAACTCCTTGTCTGTTTCTGTCACGACGAGTAAATTCGTAACCTGGTATTTGGACCTCACAGCTTTTGATAGAGTCGTCAAGTTTAGTTTCATTAATTGAGAGAATATCGATGGAGTGATCAGCAAGGAGAATTCTCAGTTCATCAATATGCTTTATAAGACTATTGATGTTTAAACCGGTTATTTTGAAACCACGTCCAGAAGGAAGAAAATCAGAAAGATAAATACTATCAGCTGAATCAATATTTTGATTAGGAAGGAATACCTGAAGATACGTCACTCGGTGGAGAAGCTAGTGTGGGCGTCTCCTGTCGCGAGCTAGGGAGGGAAAGTTTCCGAGTTCCATTAGAAGCTTTCCCAGTTGTTGTATAGCTGAGGACTGAAAACCCTTAAGAGTCTGATTATACTTGCCAGAACCAGATCAGCCAGCAGTGATGAATTCTACCACCATTTAATGCTGAGGCGTCAATAACTGAATTATCAATATAAGTAATGTTGTTATCTTCTGCTATGGGCTTGACCTTCTCGTTGACTTCGATGCGTTTGGCATCGACGTTGATATCTTCTCCGTAAACTATACTCGAGAGACCAAGGCTTGAGTTAGGAAACTTGTTCTTCGCTTTCAGTACAAGGCTCTTAATATCGGCGACACATGAATCGGCAGATTCCGCTGGAAGATTGTTAGTGCCAATATGGATTATGACATGAGAAGGATCGGATGCGATGGCGATGTTGTCAACAATTTCAGCTATTTCACCAGTAGTTTTCCCGGGATATGAAAATTTAAATGCCCTTTCAAACGATATCCGGGAACAAAACTACATCCGCGAAACTACATCCGGGACCGTAGTTTCCCGGATGTAGACTCGTTCCCGGATGTAGTTTCGTTCGTTTCTTCCATGTTGAGGTTTTTTTCCAGAGAGGTGTATAGCAGCAGAGTTTCTGTCGTAGCACTGGATTCTTGTCGCTCTTTGGAGATGCTGTAGAAAATGAGATTGTTCTGTCTGCTATGACATTCGACCTTTATAGCACGTTCCTTTTCCACAGTAGCAGCTTGTGTTAATTTATTCACACTTTCGGTGAACGTTGATAGCGTCTTCTATTGAGCTTGGGCTCTCTCAGTCAAGGGCACTACGGACTTATGAGCGAACTCAAGGCTTTCTCTCAAATGTGAATCTCCTTTCTCCAGTATGCGCTGTTTTTCCTTGAGCCCTTCGATTTCCTTTATTCCAGCAAGAGTAAGGTTGAGTTTACGGTTGATTTCTGCTAACGTCACCGCCATGTTAATGGCGCATTCGTTTCGCCTGACTTCGAAGGTTCGTCATCTGTCTGGGAACCTCTTGTCCTTTTTCTTTTACGACTATTTTGACTTATTTCCGAGGCGTTCCCCTCTTTATCTGACATTGTATTGAAACGGAAACAGCCCTCTTTCTACGCCATTCGATGGATAAGTTAGAGCAGAAAATCCAAAAGCTATATCTATCTAGCATGGCCTTACTGCCCTGTCTAATTCTGTTGGCCTGGCTTTAACAGCTATATTGGCTCCCTTAAGTGCATTGCCCCCTGTACATAGACAATGGCCATTTCGTGCAGTTGACACTTCGTCAGTCTGCAGTTGTTTATGGTTGGTCAGATTTCATGTCGGCCGATGCGGCCCTGGGCATTGTTTGCTATATACTGGTCGATTTAGAGTACTTCATTGGTCTGCAGAAGTCCACTCTTACTCCCACCCGGGCGCTGATTTTCTTGGGTCTTATTTTTGATACCATGAAGATAGGCTTCCTAATGAGGAAGAGTATGCTCTGTCTCCCTACAGAAATTTGTTGGAAAGATAAAGTCTTTCATTCGTGGTCCCTACAGTGCTCATCTTTATTTAAGGACAGAACGTTTGCACTGGGGATTCCAGGACATTTGGAATGGCTTTCTCCCTTGGAGGAAGGTGAAACACTTTAGCCTTGTAATTTTTTTAGACGCCTCATTTTCTCGTTAGGGTGGCAACCTTCAGCTACCCCTGTGTCCTTGTCGTCAAATTTCGTGACACTGCGATTCAGCTCAATGCGAATTAATCATTGTCGCTAAGGACCTCTTGTACAGTGTTCAAAGCAAAGGTCAATTGCTTCGTCGACAGCAAGACCCTCATTGCTTGTTGGCGGCAGAATGGTTCGAGAAATGATGATCCTCTTCAGGAGCTGAGGGAGTCTCCCACTTCTCTTTGTTCTTGAGCTTACGCGTCGTCCTGGATTGAGTAACTGTTGCTGAACAGGATTTGCGCAAAATTAACGCTATGGACTATTTTCCTTTAGTAATCAAACAAATTGTGAAAAAAAAGGGTTGCAGCCGTTTCCAAGGAGGTTTTGTGATTGAGTTTGAGCTGTAAACTTTAGTAATCAGTAATACCCAAGCCCATCGAGCAGACAGCATGAAATTTTATTTTTATTATATAGACATAAACACATTAAGTAAAAGCTAGAACAGTTTTATTCACTTAAAGGCAGAAGATGACGTCATCGATATCCTCACTAGTGAGGATATGGAAATGACGCCACTACGGCCCCGATGTAGTTTCGTACGAATTTTACGAGTTTTGTAATTCCCAGTAAAACACTCAGGTCCATATAATAAAAATTAATAGGCTCTTTGCAGGACCTATTCACGTGTCACTGATCGACGCCATGCTGGGAACCAATCCCAGCAAGGCTTGCTTTGTTACTTAAGCAAGACATTGGCCACCGAAGAACAGTGCTACGAAGAGATTTTGTAGTGTTTGAAATCTTCAGAACCTTTCGTTGACAGTGGTGCTGGAAGGCTTGCTTCCCAGCACCATTGCGAGCAAGAGATGTCTAGCCATGTGACAAGGTCCTGCAAAGGGTCCATTTAGTCGGATACATTACCCAAATGTTTAATTTTATTAAAGTACAGCACCATCAGCTCTGCATGCATCCACGAATTAGCCATTGGCTCCCTATATGGGCGATGGTCTCTCCTTTCCCGCTGCACTTCGTGACTTTTGCGGAAATGATTTTCATTTAATATCATAATCCTGCACAGGCCATAGAGGTGCTTTATGCCAGTAAATATATCTACTGTCCTCAACTTGCAAAGACCTTTATCCATGACAGTAAATGTGGGGTAGATTCGTCATCTATATGGGCAATTTCTTTCCCGACTTCTTGGTACTAGTTACAGGGTTCGTACGCGTCCTGGAAAGTACTGGAATTGTAAATAGCGTTTTCTAGGACTGGAAAGTCCTGGAAAATGACAGCTGGTCCTGGGAAGTCCTGGAAATCAGTAAACGTACACCCCAACCCTAACTCTAAGAAACCATTCCGAGACTTTTATTCTGGATTTTTCAAGAGCTTTAATAGATGTAATGCCGGTCTAGAAAAGCGCTCAAAAAGTCCTGGAATGTGGAAAAGGGTACGAAGGTGGAACCCTGTGTTACTGTTGAAGGGAAGTTGGTAATGTCATATTTTCATGAACCGATGGAATCTTTAAAGGTATGGTGATTACGTGAGGGTTATCATACAATTAGGGACAGTGGTTGTTAAATTTTGGATGGCCAAATATAGGCAGGTATAATTGTTTACAATTTTATGCTTTTCACTTTACTGTAGATGAACATAGGATTTGCTCCAGGGAGCCATTTTTTAACCGTGAAGTCTATAGAGGTAGCGAAGAAGGCTGATCGCAAGTTAATGTTCATTCCCATGGTGTTTATCTTGCTGCGCATTTGGGGAACCATCAGGTTCTTCCGTTTGTTGGTATATTACCCTCACACTCCAATAGAAATGAAATGGCTTGTGGTCCTTCAGGTAAGTACTGTTTGAGTTTTGCATTGCAACTTTTGGAAAAATTAACTTTTAGGAATTGTAGTTCAAAACACTTCAATCAGATAATAATGCCTTACGGCACAAGGTGCAGTCCTGCCGTTTACTATGATATTCAAGTACATCTAGTAAAAGGCAAAGATGCTCCCTTTCTAGCACTGGTGGTCACAGTGTTTCTTAAAAGTTTACATTCTGAAACAAGACGAACAAGAACGACCGTTACGGCAATGGCCGAGTTTAATGCTTTTTGTTAACGCCTGATAAGTGCATTTTCACACCACCGTTATTTCTTCTCCTTCAACCCAACTTGGTACCTTAAAATATAAGCACTTTCTCCTGAACCCCCTACGTTATACAGAAATTTCCAATTTACACCCCTGAGCATGATGACAAGCATCCCCGTAGTTTTAATAGGAGAGTTCCTATCCCCCGCCGACAGAATCTATTAGCCTTCCAGTCAGTGCTGACATGATCTATATTGGTCTTTTATCCACCTGAAAACAGTTAAGCTTAACTACTCGCTTATACAGCGAGCATCCTTACTTAATTCTGCAGCTGCCGCCGAAAGGTTGGCTTAGTTGGTAGAGCAGAAGAGTACTTGGCAGGATGTCGTGGGTTGAAATCCCCGGACTGACAAAATACTGTAATTATAAATACTGTAAAAATATTGTATTCAATTAACGTTGGTATATCGCAAAATAGGTGCAATATGGCTTTGTTATAAGATTTTCTTGGTATCGTAGGTGTCGCCATTCTCCGCCGCAAAAATACACAGAAATGTAAAAATTAGCGTCATATGCTCTAATTTATTTAGCGTCACACACAATAGTTTGCTTCCGAGGCTTAAAAACATTTGTATTTTGAGGTACCGAAGCATTTCAGGAGCTGCTTTCCACGAAAAAACCCGATGGCCTTTGTATTTCAGCCTCATAATATTCAGGCAAAAGTGGAGGAATGATTCAACAGCAATTGTGTCACTGACAACAAAACATAAAGTGCGGCATCCATTCGAATCATGCGCCGCGTTACACAGAAATGAAAAAATTAAGTGTCATATGCTTTTGTCTCTTAACTTTATTTAATTTATTTACAGTGTTAAAAATGGGTTTATGCTTCCGAGGCATTTCAGATGCTGCGTAAACAAAATACCGTTTTGAAAAACGTTGTCATTCATGTTTCATTTCATGCATCTGAAACATGAGGACCAACTCTCGTTGTGTAAGTCAAACGTGCAGAACTGTGGCCTCAACACGCAAAGCCGAGTGCTCATTGCCGGGGAGGGGGGGGGTGACTCCCGCAAAAAAAGATTGGGCGATGATGAGCGGCACGGTGTGCAAAGCACTGCGAAAAAATAATCTGTGATTTAGGACCTAACCAAAATTTTGGTGGCCTATTTAATCTGACACTTAGATCAATACTTTGTTGCAGAGCTGCCCCATTTCCTAGTTCAGACTGATATTAAAAGCATTATGAATACCTTTAGTTCCTGGTCTTATCAATAAATTAAAAAGTAGCTTCTAAAAGCCGTATCTAAATCAAGACTAAAGTGCAAAAACCATACCAAGGTTGAGGCCAAAATTTGCAAAACCTATACCCTTTGAGGTTACACATACCTATATAGCTGATATAAGGGAGTAGCCCCCTCCCCTAAGGCATATTGAAAAGAAACTATGTGTTTACTGTAATAACTGATACATGTGTGGATCACTACGGTCTAACAGGCACATCAGTACCAAACCCCTGCACCCCGGTACTTCTCATCCAGAATACATAAAAAAAAACCAGCCCTCCTCGGACTTTGAATATCTTTCTGGAAACGAAACACTGTTTCATTAAGAAATAGGTTCTTGTTGGTGCTGTGCTTTTCTGTTGCCTTAGGTAAGAATTATTTTAATTATGGCTATGTCAAACGCAAGCGTGTTCATCTCTGGAAGCATTCATCAAGGTCACGAACGTTTCAGTGACATTTCACGGGAAGACAGTTTTTGGCCCAGTTATGTGCTCAGGATTTACCAATCGAATTAAGAGTGGACTGCCGCCACCGTCGATCACATCCTCGTGGAAGGAGATCGACTTTATTTGGATGCTCTTGAAAGTAGATCCATTCCTGACACAGAGAGGTTGTCTCTGAACTATTTACCTGATACAGTATGTTGGTCTATGGAGGCTAATACCAACAATTTGACTGTTGCGTCAAAAACAAAGCAGGATTCGCAAATTTGCACAGAATCACAATCACACAATCCGCTTATTTGGATGGACAACAATAACAAGTCACTTACTTGGGTGACTAATACTGATCTACCGGTGGTAGAGGCACATAATAAACCCTTCTGGGTGATAAATTACAAAGATTTTTATCAAGGAGAAATCGCTGGTCACGAGCATGAAAATGAGGTTCCACACTTCACTTTGCCTTCAGTGATAATGATTGTGCATTTATAATATTAGAAGGCTATATCATGGGTCTAATAAAGACTGCAGATTGTATTTGCATGTTTGATTCTCATGCACGTAATTGTTTTGGTATGCCTGACCCAAAAATGGCACTGCTGCTGTTATGAAATTTGCTGACATTTCTAAATTAGAGGAATATTTATGTTCTCTTTCACTTGAATTTAATACTGCATTTTTTGAAATAGTACCAGTTGCATTTGAAAAAATTACCATTCAAGGTAATGTTACTAATAGAGCACATTCAAAGAAAAACAAACCAAATGAATCTGATACTCAAAAAATGAAGAGGCTTCAAAAAGCTAGAGAATACAAGAAGAGATGGATTTTAGAAGAAACTGAAATCGAAAGAAAAATCAGGTTAAAAAAAAGCAATGCATATCAAAAGCAAAGACTTTCCAATGAAAGTGCAAGTCAAAGACATCAGGTTAGAAAAAAAAAATGCCTCTCAAAGGAAAAAATTCATAAGAAACTCCATCTCAAAGACAAATGAGGTTAGAGAAAGATAATGCCTTGCACAAGAGAAAGATCAGATGCAACTGAAACGAAAACAAAACGTCAAAAAACTAACAAAGTTGTTTCTCAAAAGCACTATTTAAGTGAATTTGATGCTGCCGAATATGGTGAACTGGATGAACAAAATTGGGCAA
>BLFK01000947.1:1141013-1148513 GCA_014634185.1 Astreopora myriophthalma | reverse complement strand
ACACTTTGACTTGACAATTAACCAAATGCAAAATGCCACTAGCCTCGTGCATTTCATGGACTGAGATGTCAGATTCCACAAATCCCCTTTCTCTCTAAGCTGAGTTTTCTAGTTGAGGAGTATTGCCATGGATGAGCAATCGTCTCCTCGAACGGCATTGTCGTTGGTCATTTGCGGAAGGTTGGACTTAACCTTTGGCGTAGCAGGTTATCCATGCTAACGCTCCCCATACTTCATGATGCGACGGCGACGGTGTTTAAAGTATCGTGCACTCGCCCTGCATGTTGATCGCACCTTGGTTGAATGCTAGTCCGTTCTGTTGTTGCATTTCTCAACGTCCTTGTACTCCTTCTACAGGCCTCCTTGCGAACGCCGGCCGCTGACTAGCTCCCCCGGGGAGAGAGCTTTTGGTATTCAGCAGTCATTCATTCATGCAATACTTCCCGCCCGGTGGAGTTGACCGTTGCTGAGGAGTGCTTCATGCCCTTCAATACCGCAATGCTCGAGTACAACTCTGTTAGGCACCTTGTCCATCCACGAAATGCCTCAGATTTTCATCTAAGGTAAAACTAGTCGAGGTTTTCTGCATTTGGGTGGCCGATGAACATGGAGGAGTTAACTCAACTGATAGACTGTAGGTGCGAGGCCCAAGACAATGTTTGAATTCCCGTGGAAAGTGATAAATGTATGATACTGTGTATCTGTCTGTGAAGGGGTATTTTTTTTAATAGCGAAACATCAAGTGTGCGCGGTGACGTCACGCTTATTCCCCAAGGCTGCAATATGGCAGCCAAAATGGCGGAACTCCATTGAGCGGTCAATGCGAACCTTTACCGCTCGATAAATACGTCAAAATGTAAGTAACCTCCCAGTAGTAGTTTTGAACTTCAAAACTAAGTTAATTTCGTAATAATTACAATTATCACTACCAAATGTACATTTAAGGGACTTAAAAACACCCTTCACCATTGACACATTTCCACCATGAATATTGTGCAAGAAATTTAACACCTACTTGAGTAATGAAGACCCTTACTTAGGCCTTTAATAAATAACGGTACTGCAATTAAATAGAAAAGGGAGCGCTCATTTTTTGAGGTGGGGGAGGGCTTGGTGGGATTTGGTTAGGGTAAAAGAAAAAAGTTGATTCAAAGGCGGGTTACCTAAAAAAAAATCAAGGGAATGTGGGATAACGTGAAACATTATTTAGTGACTAATGGTATTAGTGACGGAACAAGACAAACTGGTTCAGTGATTTGTGGTCTGATAATAAAAACCCCAGATGAGTAACTTTTCATGGATTTCCCGGAAAAGGTGAATTTTTTCTTCGGATTACGAAAAAAAAAATTAACCAGATGTCTCGATCTGTCTCATTTGGCCTTGGCCCATCAGTTTACGATATAGAATTAGAATAGAAGTTCCACCATCATAATGGCCAATCAGATGTGGCCTCATAACCACAAAGCGTCTCATTGGTCCGCAACCAAGAGCCGCACGAAGGATTGCTCGTGCTGAATGCAAGTCATGGCACAAATGTAGCTGCAGCCATTCTAAAAATAGATAATGCCGTAAACTGATGGGCCGCATTCCATTCTAGATCGAGACTGGGTTATGGGCTTCTGATTTAACTAATCCAAACAGTCTTGCCTGTGGCGAGCATTGTAGAATGCACCCGCAGTCTGCAGGATTTCAAGATCAAGCTTTTGCAAGGGAAAAAAAACTATTATTATACTTCATTCAAAAAATAGTACTGACTGAAATATTGGTGGCGTTCAGAATAAGGGATTCCGGTTCAAAAACGTGCGTTTCAGTGTAATTATTTGTATAGCAGCTACGCATAAGGTGCGATGGCGGAGCAGCGGTGGCAACCATAGTAATTCTGTTTACAGACGGACTGTTTCACGTGCACAGCGATCAGATTGAGCTATGAAAGATTTTAAATCCTGATTAATGCACATCTGAACATGCTACTTCGACGTTGATCGGAGCGTATTCAATATTAAATCGCAAAAGTTATGCGAAATAAGCTTACCAGCGAACAAAGCATTGTCTTCTGATTAACAATAAATCACCTGAAATGTGAATAGGCTTACCAGCAAACAAAGTATTGTCTTTTGATTAACAATAAATAACCTGAAATGTTTTTCATACTTTCCTGTATTCTAGCAGATTTCAGGTTCTTGTTGACTTTCCCGTTTTACGCACCGTGTACATGTGCTTCCTGCTTTTGCTTGCTCCTCCTCCTAGGGGCCGTGTGCTTTTCAACGTTGGCTCAGTCGAATAGAGCTCAAATTCGGTCCTTGCTACTTGTCACGGTTAAGCTAACCATGAACTATTTGCCAATGTTTTGTAGCAGGAGAGGGCGTGGCTTCTCTATCAAAATCGGTAGTCTAAGGTATCTTATTTTATAGATACTGATGAAATACCAGGATTTTTCCTTTTGCTAAAAAATCATATCTTTACCGCGCGCAGTGAACATACTATTTTTATCTCTCACGTGTGAGGATATTGGTGTCGCCATGGTTACTAACATGATTAGCCAATTACAAGAGAGCTTCCCGCTCAGGCGCGCGGCCGAGGAAGAAGACGGTGCAGTTCGCCACGAAGAATGTCGAATATAAGTGTTATTTTCTTTATTTCTCCTTTATAAATTTATTTCCGAGTTTCATAACATTTTTGTGACAGGTATTTTGCGATAGGTGACCACTTTAATTGCACTATTTTGCTGTTTCGAAAATGAATTTTAAAAAAGTTATGTTTTATGGAGGAATTTCACCAGTATCTATAAAATAAACAGAACATTACATGGCCGCTTGGAGATACGAATTTTATCTTCTCGTGCTGAAAGTATCTCTTTCAGCTCACTCGAAGAGAAAATTCGCATCCCCGCACGGCCATGTAATATCCTCTATTTTCCGAAAGATACCTTAGACTACCGATTTTGATAGAGAAGCCACGCCCTCTCCTGCTTCAGTGCATGGTTTTAAAATACCAACGGACTTGCGGAACATGTACAGAAAAGCAATAGATGTCGTGATTGTGTTTGAAATGTAAGGTAGATTTGCATGGTTTTTTTTTCCCAACTGTTCGGGCAGTTGGGAAAAAAAAAACATGCAAATCCACCTTACATTTCAAACACAATCACGACATCTATTGCTTCTCTGTACATGTTCCGCAAGTCCGTTGGTATTTTAAAACCATGCATTTAAATACATCTTTTCTGTCGCCTAAATTTCTATATATGTATTTTCTCACGTTACTGGATGTACCATCCTCGGAGACCCAGGGGTAGTTAGTCGGGTCAGGAGGGATTTTCATGGGCGAAAGTCAGACGTGGGCGAAAGTTTACTGTAAGAACGAGACGAACCTCTGGGCAATTACTCTTACCGAACCAGTTCCAGAAGCATTTCAAATTCCCGCTTTTGATTGGACAGAAATATTTTTATGCCCAATCAGCGAAGAGGATCCGTAGGGAGACTCTGATGCTATCTTACACGAAGAACGCGAACTGTCCCGTCACGCGAACTTGTTTTCCACATCAAACAAAGTGCAGTTTGAGTTCAATTCGAGCTTGTTGGACTCAATTAATTCAGCATCCAATCATCTACTGGAGGGGAATTTGTCCGGAGCAAATCAGGATTTGTAACTGAAGCTGGTGAAGCTTCGCTGATTAAACGTAACAAAGTTATACGGTTGGCCGATAAGAGCCCGGCCGGCTGAACGGCAGTGGAAGAGTACGAGTCAGACGAATTGGCTGACAATTCCGATGACGAAAAGAAACTTCGTTCTGCGCAAAGGAGGGCGCTTTCCAATCATCGTTCACGAAAGCAAAGTCGCGATACTCCTCAATACCGTTTTAAATTCCCTCAAGAGTCATCGCATGCCGCGGGCGCTTCTGTTCACTCTTCTTCTAAGCCTTTTCGTCCTCAGCAATTCCCGCGGCTGCCCATTCGTCAACAGCCATTTTGGAGCAGACAACCACATCCTTCCGACAAATGTTTCTCCTGTGGTCAGTTTGGGTATTGGGCAAATTCGCCATTTTGCCCCAGTGACAGTCGCGTGTACAAGCAGCCGAGCCGTACCCAACACTTCCACCGTTACTGTTAACAAGTAGTGACGTTTTGAACAGGCTTGGACCAGATGAGTATTGTAGTTCTGTTGTAGATTTGTGTTCCAATTCTGGGTTTGACGAAAGAGATTTACTTTATCGTAGTTATGCGGATTATGTGGAAGGTTCTGAGTTCGTCATTGTTAAGGGTAGGCTTAGGGTTTGAGCCTGACCAACAATTTGGGGGGTTTTCGTGGTTTTCGAAGGCGTTACTAAGTGGTTCGAATTCACAGTTTTACCTTTTGGGCTGTCCGTGGGTCCCTATGTCTTGTGATGAGACCGCTGGTTAAACATTGGTGTGCGGAGGCGCTCGGCATTGTTGTGCATTTAGATGATGGCATCTCTGCCGCTCAAAGTTTTTTTAAATGTGAGGAGCAATCAGTGCGAGTTAAGTCAGATCTGTTTAAATCTGGCTTTGTACCCAATAAGGATAAGTGTCAGTGGGTTCACATCCGCGTTATATCTTGGCTGGGCATTGCTTGGGATTTCGAGAAAAACTGATAAGGTTTCGAAGATTTCTCAGGAGGTTGTGGATATTACATTATGGCTTGCAGAAGCGTTTCTGCGAGGAAACTTGCTCGCGTTACAGGGAGGATTATGTCGATTTTTTTTATCATGGGTGATGTTTGCAAGCCTATGACTAAAGCTCTTCATCGTTTAATTTGATGTAGAAAAGGCCAGGATGCGCCTGTTGTTCTGGACACTGATGTCCTTTTTACTCTAGCCGTAGGCGGCTAGAGTTATAAATCCGGGTTTGAATCTTATTTTATTTTATTTTTTTCGGGTCACGATTTTCCAATCAATTATCGATTGCTATCGATATCAGTTTGAGTGGGCTTTTTAAATGAACGTACGCACTGGGATTCGCACCGCGCTCTCCTGCGTCAGAGGCGACAGCGATGTCCACAAGGCCATCGAGCCAACGTCGCGTGCCGTATGGAAAACCATTTATTAATACCTTCTTTACGTGACCGGAAACCAGTACTTCTCCATATCCGGTTGTATTATGTGACTAGTCAGCCATCTTTAGCCAGCTCCTTTCATTGTACAATTACTCCTGATGAAATTTCATCAAAATGCCATCGGAAAGACTTGTCAAGCATCCGTTTCCCAATTTTGAGTCAAATCAATGTGTTGAGTAACATTTTTAGGTGCGTACAACATTCGACGATCGGAGTTTTGTCGATGTTATCGCTATCGTTGTGGAATGTTTCACTGACCAGTTTCTAAGGCCGGCTACTATTTGCTATCAGCTTTCTAGCGTAAAATTAACCATGCTTAACCCTTTGCTTACGGGAGATTTGGCCGAAAAACAGGTCTTGAAGCTAGACGAGGGATTTTTTGGTCACTGTCGCGCTGTTTAAGCGCTAAATCTCACCAAACACCCGTTTATAGGTTGTACACTCCGTGGCCTTTTGATCCAGGTGCAAAATAAGCACTCGCAAAGTTCGGGCATGCGCAAAAAGCAAAATTTCGCTTTCTCTCTTTCCCTCTCTTTTCGCTTTCCTTGCCTCATTTTTTCTTCCACTTGCTGGGCGTTTAGTGGGCTTGATTTTGGTGGAAGAGTTTCTGCGAAACCTTTCATCCTCTTAGAATTAGATGCTCAGAAAGGTAGGTGGGCAATGAAGCAAGATTTTCATGGAGATTTTCAGGTCAATGTTACATGGTTTTTTGGCTGCTTCTCCAGTTTCCTTGACTGAATTGTGCTCATTCTGGTATAGTTTGAAAGATCTCTTCTCCCTGCACAACGTAGTCGACAAATCTTTTCTTGACCGTTAAAATTGATGACGTCACAATGGGTAAAAGGGACGGTGGATCCACCTGGACGAATTTGGTCAGCGCGTACTCAAAGTTTAATACTCTTTTCTAAATCGGCTAAAAGGGAGGCTAGAGTATAGGCTACCTGTAGCCTCTTGTTGAGTTAAAGTTTGGTGCGAGCACTTGGAGAACTTAAATTCCAGGCCTATATGGAGAGAACGACGTTTATCTTACCGGGTTTTGTACTCTGATGCTAGTGCAGTTGGCTGCGCTGCTTACATTTGCATGAATGATACGCCTGTGTCCCACGAGAATTGGAATGCTATCGAGATGAAGCAGTTCAACATGGACGGACCTTATATGGGTGTCTTGCATGCTTTACGCAGTTTCGTTCATTTACTTAGGGGGAGTCACGTTAAAGTCATGCCATGTTAGAGTCATGACAAACTCCCTACGTTTTACTAGCTATTTTTTCAACCTGGGAGTTTGGGTGTGGATTCCCTAGGAACTCATCGGCAGATGGTTCTATTCAATGGCAAATAATTCAGTTCAGTATGAAGTCAACTCATTCGTGCAGCAGTGAAATGGACAAGTCAGCAGTGAAATGATTCAGTCGACGTGGGGTCTGACGTCAAGATCTTACGTCAGTACGATCAAATTTGGCAACAAGGCCCGTCACACGATTTGGCGAGCTATAAGCAAGCTTTTGTGCTCCCGTAAACGCCGGTAAGTTAATTCGTGTTCCTTTTATTTTACATGCATTTCTGTCCAGAAGTTTTCCCCCATAGTAGCAGAAGAAACCTTGCAAATATGATAATATTCTGAGCTGCCATATATATGTCAAGGTCAGAGAAGGTTACCGGCGCGATGAAGTGGAGGAGCCGTCTTTCTTTTCTTCCGCAAACGAGAAAAAACGCTATCGTAGTGCGAAGTTACAGTCTATTTTTGGTTTAAAAAATTCATTTAGTGGGCAGTGGGTTTTTCCTGAAATACCTCTCATTTTAAAGAGCAATTTGGGATTTTTTTTGGTCACGACTTTAAAATGACATTATGCCTTGCCCATAATGTCCGGTTATTTATTTGTTTGTTTATTTTATTTAACTATTTATTTATTTATTAAATCCGCCGTAATGCATGTGTAAAATGTGACAAAACATTTTTTTATTTTTAAATAAAAATTAATAAAATACAAAAAAGAAAGAAAGAATCAAGGGAGAAAATGCATTCCATGAAAAAACTGTCCTCTTGAAAATAAAAAAATAAACAATTGTCGCTTACAAAATCATCAACTGCACCAATTATTGACCACCAAGCATGAAAAGACCATACAATAATTTATGAGAATGAAGACGGTAAACGAGCGAAGGTTGCGTTGGAAATGCTAAACCACTGTAAAATCTACAACACTACGACCAACGATGTTGTCGGCCTTGTCGTTTGCTGCTTTTAGTTGTGCGCACGCCGTCCCGGCCAGTGCCGTGCCTTTGTCTTTGCTAAATGTCCCTATCCATTCTTGCGTGCGAGTTACCAGTGGCTATTGATAACACAACAGATGAACGGTAGGCACTAAGCACTCCCTTAAGCAGACCTACGTTGGGGAAGGTTAAGTTTCGTTACAGAAAACTGCCGGTGGT
>BLFK01000947.1:1131013-1136013 GCA_014634185.1 Astreopora myriophthalma | reverse complement strand
ATTATGGCGTGTCTTGTTTCAAATTATCCTTCGTCGCTTCGCAGATTTTCCCGTGCTTCACGACTCCGTTCTAGGTCCAGGCTTTTGCCTGGTCACCGCGTCCAAAAAGCCGTCGCGTCTTGGATCTTAAAGTCCCTAATGTTCCCCACCCACAACCCTTGCTATGGAAGCACTGAAATAACCAAACCAGAATAATTGTTGGGGAAAGGGGTAAGGGATCCTCTCTAAGGGGTGATATTCCACCAAGGTACTGACTGAGAGGTGGTAATCCTCTCTAGGGGGTAGTAATCCCCCAGGGTAGTGAGTGAGAGGTGGTAAAACCTCTCTAGGGGTCCAATCCCCAGTTTTAAGGAGTAATAAGAGTCTATGGGGTAAAGGGTGACCTGCATGAAAGCACTTCATCCCAAACCCATCTTATTTAACTTGAAAAAACATAACCTTGATACAGGTAAACTGAAAGTATCATTGAATTGTTAGAATAAAATTATAACCAGAAGTAACCACAGGTTAGAAAGTGCGGGCCTGAATGCACTTGAAAAGCTGTTGTTTAAGATGTTGGGAATGGGCAGAAAAGATAGCAATGCGTGCCTTGTCTGCAAAGGAAATATTTGAAAGACCACTTTATAGAAAGCGTGACAGAAAATTGGCGTTACTTTCGATTCTCACCAACTGATCTGATAATTAGGCAATCATAGTTATCATAGGCCATTTTTCAGCTCTTTTCGTCATATCGCCCCCCTTCGGCGAGTTTTGTCAAGTTAGCTAATTAAATATTCAAGGCGAAGATGGCGGCCGGTCGCAAAGGAATGTTTATTTGCTCAAAATTGAGGCAAAATCTTTCAGAGATGGAAGTCAGGACATTTGTGAGGATACAGAGTAATTTGGGACCATTTGCTGGCTTTTAAGGGTGAAATTATCCAGAAGCAAGCTTTATTTTCGTTCCGTGCGTTGAATAATTATCGCGTTGTTATGCTGTCTGTTCTGTTTTTTCTTTCGTTCTTTTTCCTAGCCCGCCGAGGTCATTTTTTCGTCTAAATCACGTAAGGAAAATTCGGTAAACATGTTGAGCTCTCAGGCAATAATTCTGGGATTTTTTGACCAACACGTCGGCTTGTGTTGTTCGTGTTTTTCGGTAGCTATGGGCCACCGTGGCTACTTCGTTGAGTCAAGCAATGACGCGAGGCGAAAAAAGAATTCTTATTAATTCTGGTTTTCTTCCATTTCGCTGAAATCTTAACATGATAAAGCTATTTGTGATAGCTATTAACTCTAAAGTGTTATATCGCTTCGAAGTATATCGCTTCTCATGTGAAGAGATTTTTACAAAGTGTGGGTTCGGCCCCTTCGGCGTAATTAGATATTTTTGTTGACCCTAAAGGCAAAAATATCCGTAAAAGGTCATTTCACTGAATAAATTTATATATGTTCCGAGCTCAAGTTCTAGTGAAAAAAAAAAAAACATTTTCATTCGACGAGGGCTGAGTTTTTAATGTTTCCCGCGAAAGCTTGAGATGGGTTGACAGAAGCTTAGATCCCATGTGACAAACTGTCGTGATAACGTCAGCAAAAATGTACTTTGATCTTCCATCTGACAGAAGCTGTTTTTCGCATTCTGATCGTTCTTTGTTGCAGAACAAAATTTCAATTTCCGGTTTCAGCGTCCCTGTTATAAACGTGGCGCGCACGCGCAATACGCAATCCGCTGATCACTGTCCAGATTAGGGTTGCGGGCCTCTCTTGGGCCCGCAAAAATAACACTTGTAAAGGTTAACAAAGCCTGCAACTAATGATATTGGACCAGCAGGTAGGAATGTTCCTTGGTAGAGAAGATTCTCTGGTGCAATAAATATGAACACTTTGCGGTAATAAGATCTAAATATTGAGTAAAAGGACCTTTAAAGTTTAGCAATAGACCCTTTCAAGGTACATGCAGCTAAATACAGGAATTGCACCGACCTGTGATTGGAAGTTAAAAATAGCATTAGTCACGCTCGCTGTTGAGCTCAAGAGACCTGTTAGTCCGGCAGATTCGTGCAGAATTTAATAAGAATTGTGGGTTTTGTGGTAAAAGCACCAAACTTGGTACAATTATAGTTTATGACATGGTGAACAATTTTGGATGTGGAGCCCACCGAGATCTATCCCATAATAATAGTAAGCGCAGGTTTCTCTTTTGCCCCCCTGAGAACTGGCATGGAAACGAGGCTGGCACTGAATAGTCTTCATAACAGCTTTATTAACATGTGTAAAACAGCCACTAATGTAGAAAAGTGAAATGTAATGTAATCCAAAGATGTGTAACAGCTAAGCAACGGTCACGTGACACATCAGCATGGAAACGAGGCTGATTCTGAAAACTCTTAAAAAAACACTATCTTTACAGTTTCAAGCCATGAAGAACAGAATATATAAAAAGTTTCCAACTAGTATTGAATCTCTAGCAGTGTACATTGTATCCGGGGTCCCACAGCAATGCATCTGGCTACAAATTAGGGCCTGCCGCACAGTCCCCCACAATGACAGAGTGCAGTGCATGGCAACTCTGCACGAACACATTTACACCGTCCAGTGCACCCTCTCTCGCTCTTGCAACCACATCTCAAAAGTTCGTGACAGCTTTGTGATGCCTGAGGAATCGTTGTCCATAGCGGGTCCCAGGCTTGTGTAGGCCCTCGTTGCCAGCCCCATTCACTTGGAGGAGGAAGTTGAGGTGATACTTCCAAGCACTTTCCCCAGCAGTCACCAGCCTAGAATGCTACTCTTTTTGTGTGCTGTAGTAGAGCGTCAGCTGTTGGAGGTATTGATTCAATATTTCTTCCTTTGCGTGTGAAGAGGTCCTTACGTGCAACATTGACGGTTGTACATGAGCTTGTACGGTCATACATGAGTACCGTGAAGCGCTGAAGGACAGGAATAGCATCTGACACAGCTGAGATCGTTGGGGCAGCACTTAAGCTCTGAAAAACTTCCGTCACTTCATCGTATATCGCCCATGCTTCCCACGCCTTCTTCTTGCCTATGCTTGCAAACGAGGATGTCTGGTCGTATCCGGTAAAGCTGTGAAACGCAAGTAGGGCCTTTGATTTCTGCTGACCCATGCTTGAAGCAATAACATGTACTGGAACATATCGTAAATGCTTTCCGACTCCAAATGCCACCCAAAGCTCAGACAAAGGAAGTTCATTAAAAAAAGCAATGGCTAAAACCACAACGTCAGTGTCAACAGTTCGCAGCATCAACTTCTCAAAGCCGCACTTTGCAGCATCAGCAGCATGGAGTAGAAGTCTTGTATCGGCCTCCTCGTGGTTGCACGGCGACAACTCAGATGTGTCTTCTCTCCTTCTGTTGTACACTACAGTCTCACCCTTCGTGGATATCACCTGCCCAAGTTCAACGTCAACTGTGCCAAGCTGATCAGCGAGGAAGTCAAAAAGTTCCTGCTTATTTTCGTCAACCATGAGGAACGCTGCCCAATTGCCAGGAATTTTGATGTCGGACTTGACACGCCTTCGGATCCCCTTTCCTCTCTTGCTCCGGGCTGTTGCCTTGAGGCTGTCCGCGTTGTACTTGTCCCATACCACATCAACCCTTTGGACACTTCTGAGCTGACCTTCCACATAAGGAAGAAAAATTCCCTGACTGTATTCTTGAAATGTCCTCGAAGGACCAGGCTTTAACATGTTCACAATAGCTGCGCCGTCAAGTAACATCATCTCTACTGATGGTGCTTCAGCTTGCCCTGGGATGATCTTGTCGAGACAATGAAGCAGGTCTGATTTCGTGCCAGATCTTAGTTGACCAAACTGGGTCAAGGCAGGCGGAAAGCTCTGGTTCTCATGAGAAAAGAACGCTTCCAAATCACCGTCACGAACTTGGCAGGAAATGTACAAGCGAGAAAACAGAGAGCAGTTACTCTTGAGAGATGCAATTTGCATTTTGTCACTGGATTTTGCTTTGGAAGGAGGAGGACTACTGAACAACGCTAAATTGTTTCTCTTTATTGGTTCAAAAAGTGATACTGTCTGCTTCTCAAGCCTGTCAGCCACAAACGCCTTAAACTGTGTCTTACCGAGTTCTTCGATCTTTCGGACAGTTTCAGCAACACTTGTATCCACTATGTCTCGTGTGTCCAGTACAAGAAGATCCTCGCTTTCCTCAAGAAAAGGGTTTCCCATTTCTACGAAGGTTTACTTGCTTTTGGAATGTTGCTTGCACCCCACTCATCTGCTCGTGGTGACGCAAGTCGGGCCCCTCGCTTTGACTTTTCTTTGTGAGCTCCTCTGACGTTTGGAATTCGTTGATGAGTCGCGAAAGCTCTGGGCCACAGATCATCCAACGTAATAACTGGCTGGGGTTCTCAGTCAAGCCGATTGCTCCTCCATCACCTTTGACAACTTTGTTGTTTTGTTCGTGTGCCTGATCAATTGGAATTGACGAGAATGCACGGTGAGATTTTTGTACGACGAAATTTCCCTTTCTGAACTCACTAGCCACTGATGGAATTTCCTTATCAAGGGATTCCATGTCACGAATATGCACTGGAAGCCACCTTGCATGGTGTGTGGAGTTTAACGCAAAGAACCATGGAGCAAGGGATGCACAAGCCTCTTTGTACAGCTGGAAGTTTCCTTCACGCAAAGACCTCACAAATATCAGAATAGTTAGCTGAAACTTCAGAGTTAGAGACCAGTACTGGAAATGTGGACAAACAGCTTCTCGTTGGTTGCGCCATTCATTGAATGGCACAGTAGGTGTCATATGCCTTGTGCATCAGGATATCTAAAGTAGCAGCTGTAACCTCGTGGGCATGTCGAGTACGCGACACATGGGCTGCATTTAAGAACGAGTCGGCTGTTCCTGGAGTTGTCACTTCTGCTTGAACTAGAGCATTTGTCCAGCCACTTCCCTCGAGCCAGTTACCAATCGCTTTAAGTGCAGCAAGTTCTGTGTGTAAGCCTCCAAGCAAAACCACTAGCTTTTTCTCACCATAGGTTGTTGGC
>BLFK01000947.1:1116628-1128043 GCA_014634185.1 Astreopora myriophthalma | reverse complement strand
GGCAGCAACACTATGGGGTGATTATTAACGTCATTACACTTTCAAAGTCCTTGTTGCAATCACTACTAATGGAGCTATTTCATATGTCTCATCATGTTATGGAGGAAGGGCATCTGATATTTGCATTGTGAGAAACAGTGGATTTTTAAACATGATTGAACCACATGATGAAATCATGGAAGACGGGGGGTTCAAGATGAGAGAAGACTTGATGATGCACATGGCCACATTATGTATTCCACCCAGTTGTGCATCATCTATGCAGATGTTACCATGTGATGTCAGAGAAACATCAAACATAGCAAATGTCAGGATCTATGTGGAGCAAGCTATTAGAAGGCTAAAAGTTTTTTTACTTCTTAAAAATGAACTGCCTCTTACCCTGCTTCCCCTGGCTGATGATTGTTCATGTCTGCTGTGCTTTGTGCAATTTGCTTCCACCACTCGGTGTATGTTTTTGTTTACAAATATGCTATTTCGATCACCCAATACAGTTCAGATACTGGGTAGCTTTTTTATTAAGAATAAAAACTGCAGATTACTAATCTTAATTAAGAATTAAAAACTGCAGATTACTAGATAGAGTAAGATAGTGTTTATTTTAAGGCAGACCATAATTTTCTTCTATAGGTTGAAAAAAAAAGGCTTTGGTTTGTAATTAGTTTAGCTGTCCTAGAGTGGGTGTAAAATGTGGTTCTTTCTGTGTGTACCAGAGCCCAGTTGAAGTAAGACAGAAAACAAAAAAAATATAAGAATGAGCTTCAGCTGAACAATACCCTTCATCCTGAACACAGCAAAAGTTAAAAACACCACACTTCATGATCAAGGCCGAGACAAAAAAATGACATTTAGAGTCTGAATGTTATTCTTGTTTGATGTAATTCTCACACCAAGTTATATTTACATTAAACATGGCATGAAATTGATAGTTAAAAGATTGAATAATGCAATTGGGTTCTAGTGGAAAAATTCACACTTGTGTATAGAAATAGGCACATGAAAACATTAATCAAGAACATGAAGATGTAGTAGCCATAAATATGTTCTTGCGAAAAATTCACTGGTGCGTTAAGTTCCTAAGCTCCAAACGCTCTAGCAACAAGCTCAGACTTTCGGCCGGTTTGCTTTAGTCCTCTATCCTTGAGCGACGAGACAATCCAACCGAGGAAGTCGTCGTATTGAAGTACTTCCTCCGCCTGTCTAGGCATCAAAAATGATCTTTTCCCCATTCTACCGGAGTTGCAGGTGTACAAAGAGAAAACTACTAAAAACAGACAGTTTCTGCGAGATGAAATGTATTTTCGAACGGGATACTGTAGTCTTCGGCACGGAAAGTAGCGACGCCGTAAGTCAACCATTTGCGTTTTAGCCTTGACCGCGCGCTCGCCCCAGTAGTTTTGCACCCCCTGGAACCTTGAAAAGGTCTATTTCAACATCAACAGACCAGTAGAGTGGAATAAAACAGTGAAGAGGGAGGGAGGGGGATTTTAGTTCTGTGACTGAGAATGAACTGTTGATCTTCAAGGCAGGCGACTAATTCGGAGAATCTCATGTGCATGTGACACCTTGCATATGATTGGTGGAGCCAGGTCATTCGGCGTGATGGGATCACATGGGGGAAGTGGTCCATGGCAGAAAGTGAACTGGTTTATAGAAGGTTTCACGGTCGTGGCCGCTGTCTTGTGTAGGTAGGGCTAAAAACTCGGACGGACTGGGGGGAGTCATTGTTTCAGATCAAAATAGCGGCTGCATCTCATTTCACGGTCTCTTTCCCCGCCATTTTGAACCGAAACAGTGACTCGCCCCAGTCCGTCCGAGTTTTTAGCCCTACCTACTAGATGGCGGCCACGACCGTGAAACCTTCTATTCTCTCTGTGGAAAGATTTAAGGCAGGTCTATGGTTACGACATTAACTTTAATTTATAATGACGTATAAATTAACTACGAAAATTGCTTTTAGGATAAAGCTGATTAGATGACATTCATATAAAAATTTGTGGATACATCCCAAATACAGATTGTCGTTTTCGCTTCTCAGAAACGAAGTACAATTCGAACTCGAACTAGTATTAAAATACAACAACCATCCATTTATTTGCCACACTAGAAAAACTCTTAAAAGAACACTAAAGTAGCTAGATCAGGCAAAAAAAACTCACTCAGAATAGTATTGACTAAACGAGCTGAGTAGTTTAAATTTGATGATTCTGGATTCCCCTCCATGGAATGTCATGCTATGTTTCATACTGTCTGGGTTTTTAAGGGCGGTCCGTTCGAAGTCATGGCAACGTGACGTCATACTCTGGTTAAATTCACCCAGTCACTCTGGCGGCTTCTACTCTACAAGGCAGTAACCGCTATTGCCAAGCCGACACTCGAACCACTGAACGCTAAGGCGTTTATATTTTTTATTGCTTTCTAATCTCTCCTCCTTTTAGGAATTCGGTGCGTCACAAATAGAGGTGCAAAAATGCTCCGAGCCATGTTTTGAAACTCGATTGTGATTGGCTTTCGAATGTCCGGATTGTGTTACGTTCAATTTGCACTTTTGGTTGTGTTGTTTAGTTGTTAAAAGACCGATTAGCGATAACAGTTGCTGAATTGTAAACATAACCTATAGGTTGCCATGCTAGTCAGATTATTCGAACAAGTCGTCCTCGGTATAACAAAATTTCGGTCCTCTTAGGCCCAATTCATTAACAACTGTCGCGGTCACCGTCTCTACGTAACCTCAAACATTAAGTGCGCGGAGCCCATAAGATGACTTGCTCTACTGTACATGGGACAGCAACAAGATACTGAGTAATGAGATTGGAAAATTCAAGATTTCAGCCGAAAGGTTCGCCGCTTTAATTAGGTGAGGCTAATCTCAATTAGTCGCATAAAAGCATAACAACTTAATGCGATCATTCATAGCTTTAATTTCTGCAGCACTCCTATATCCTGTAGAATATTTTCATCTACATAGGGAGGGTGTCTGTAAGGTTATTTGTTAGGCATTTCTTCAGCTGTCTTATATAAAGTAAAGTGAGACTTTTACTATACGGCTTAACGCATGCGGTTAATTAAAAAATAATTAAAAGCAATGCAGGGAACAGTAATTGAAAAAGGTGAACAAACGATGTAAAGCCGAGCGACATCAAAGATTGCATTGCTTATTGTTTATTTCTTAACCACGCCGTCCAAAGCTATATTTCAGCGCATTCATTCGGCTTCTAGTTGAAGTCATCCCACCAATTATTTCCTGAGGCGGACGAGGACACGAGGACTAATGGATTACTTTTATCTTATGCCACGTTAATACTTATTTTAATTTGCAGGTTAATGTTTTACTGCCTCAGATTAAGCGCTAATCATATTAAATTAACTCGGTGTTAAAACACAAAATGACACTATAGTCTCTTTGGATTTTAAATCCAGAACAAAGGATATGCATTTTCAGTAACGCGAAACGTTTGGTTTATTTGAACATCTACACTTCTTTTTTAACGTGTTATTTCAATCAGCAACCTTCGAGTTCATGGTTACCTTTAAGGTCAAATTGAAAATGTCCAGGGAAATTGCAATTTGGACTAAAAAAAAGGCTGTTTTCTGTTAAAGGATAAGAAGGCCGTGTTTTCCATACTAATGGTCAATGATCGTCTGCGCACGTTGAATTCTCCTAGCGCGGTGACAAAGGAATGTTGTGAAAGATGTTTGTGCTTACATACCATTGAATAAAAATAACCTAATTTTTTTTCCATTTTTTTTTGGCAGTCTACGCGACATGTCAAATGAACCCCAAACTCCAACGGTAACTGTCACCGATGAGAGTGAGGATGTCACTCAGAAAGAACGCTCTCCTGCTGAGAACGCTTTTTACGAATCATTTCTCATTCAGTCGAGGTCCGCCATCGAAAATCTGTACGCTTCGAATATATACCACAGCCAAGAGCATGCAAAGCAGGTCAAGGATCTGGAACGGCAGAAGCATTACAGTATGTCACGAATGAGTAATAACCAGAAAGAAATGGTTAAAAAGATGGTACAATTGCAAGAAAAGCAAGGACAGATAATGCAGGAGAAAAGAAAACAACGCTTGAAAGGTTTATCAGCAAAGAGTGATCATCGGATTAGACCGCGTTCGTCGTCATCAGTGGCGGATCATGATTCGCGCATGCTGAAACACAGGCATAGATCTGGTTCCGTGCCCTTTCTTGAGCCAGTTAACTCGAGTCCTGGGAGCCAAAGCCTGTTCAAGTCCTCACAGGATATTACCACCGAGTCATATCCATTTAGTGCGAGCCTTCCGACGGGTGTGTTATCACGATCATGCGAGGTTTTGTCAACTCTTAGCAAGAAGAGTGGTAAGGTTATCTTGCCAGCATTGCCGAAGTCTCCGAGAAAGGGATCGGTCGAAGAATCACCAGAGGGCTCTGACTTCATGTTTATTACTCGGATACCAGCATCACCGCCAAATAAGCCTAAACTCACCTTCAACTTATCACAATGTGGCCTCAAACCAGAACATCGCCGAGGATCCCTTGATCCCTCCTTCATACGAGAATTTGACAGGCGGCGAAGGGGAAAAACCGACGGTGCCCCAACGCCAACACGGAGCACTCATACAAAGTGGGTTCCGAAGTCCTGCAGGTCATCCCAAGGAGGAGGGCTTCCTCCCGTTTAAGCTCGTTGATACGCGTACGTATTTAAGGCCTGGCCCCAGTTGTTCGAAAGGTCGATAACACTATCCAGCGGATAAATGCTAGCGAATCCAACTGAGATAATTATCCTTTGGATACTGATTTATTATCCAGTGGATAGCGCAATGCACCTTTCGAACAACTGGGGCCTGAAGTTTAACATTGTTTGTCGGTCTTTAGTAACAATTACACAAGAAGCTTTGTACAAAAAAATCGCAGTGATTCAAGGTCAGTGGCCGGGGTAATTTCTTAACCTTTTAACAGAGAAAGGTTTCTTTAAAAATCGTCAGCCTTGGTGTTAAATGTCTCTCCGTCAAGCACTCGTATCATATCACATAAACATTTGTCAGCCATCCCAATATTTTGCACAATGGTTAAACTCAATTCCCTTGAAATGTTCGTCGCCGACGAACATTTTGGCGACGAAATGTTGTTGACGCTGTTTTACATTTGCGATCTTTTCTTGTGGTATTAAAAATCGAACGGATATGTTCGTATTCTACGCCGCTGGCGCCATAGTTTTTATACAACTGTTAAGGCCAGAAAATGAGACGTGGACCTGAGGTAGCCTGTTGAGCGAATTTTTTCGTGGGGTAGAGTTCAATACGCTCTGTGAACACGCGAAAGTTTGAGCGACCTTTGAACTTTCATGCGGTCATAAAGCAAAAACTAGACGGCTCACTTGCCATGAAGGCTGTGAAACAAAAGCTTGTTAATTTGCTTTTTGCATTTGGATGCGGGAAGTCTAGTCGCATGCCTGCTCGGACGACCAACGAAAAACATTAAGAGAATGCTGACAGTCAACCTGGAACAGAAATAACTTGAACAGACAGTGGTTTAAAAACTGCAAGCTTACCTTTTTAACTGTAACGTACATTACCATTCCTTTAATGCGCGGCGTGATCGGTGGATTAGACTAGAAGGTTCTTTGAGTCAAGGTAACGTCGATTATATTTTTACGAACGTTCAAACTGAAACAAAAAAAAGATTGTCTCCTGTCGCTACCGCTCGACTCTGAGCCAATCCTATCTGCGTGTAGCGGCCGTTTTTGTTGGTTTTTAACACTTGATCGTTTCTTTCAAATGGTATCCTTTTTAAGAAGGTCCGCTCCCTCAGAATTGCATTCAAAGAGTTTATTCCACATGAACTTCATGACCGCGAAATAAAACGTTGCTTCGGTTGCATTTAAGACAATCCCCAATGCCTGTAAACCTTTGGATCTGCTTTCGAATTCATGAATTCCTGTGACATCTAAAGCCGCTTGAGAAGTCATCAGTAAGAAGAGAAAAAAGTTTTCTAAGAAGAACACAAGAAGCGTCCAATAATAAGCGATCACTAGCCCAGAGCACCCGCCGAAAGACTTGTCGTTTGGTGCCGGTACAAAATTCCACAAGCAAACCACCATCCAGATTGTTATTTCGTCGAGAATAAATCCAACTTCGATAACTGCACTCTCGAATAAGTGTTCGTGAAAGATGAGAATAACATTATAAGTCACCACGACGACAAGTTGAAAGAAAAAAGACCAAAAGCGGGCAATACGAATGAGACGACTGCCTGTAACTTTCAAGCCAGGAAATTCTGGCAGCTTGAAGAGAATCACAATGGCGATGAAGCCGTTTATAGCTGAAGTGGACTGCCAAGCGATTTCGAATTTGGTGGGAGCTGGGAAATGGGTAAAGTTTTCACATCGTAACGTAGCAAGCTTTGCTCTTAAAAAACAGTCTGTAGCGTACACTGAATATAAACCAAGGCTAATAAATCTCCACAATAGGAGAATGAAATAGGCTGCTTTTAGAAGAAGATTTTTGTTCTCAATTTTCTCTGTACTGAAATTTTTCCGCTCGGCAGTTTTATCAATGGTTCTCACGTACGGTGTTCGTATCTTTGTGACTTGTTGTTTCCTTGCTTGTCAGCATCCACTTCCGTGAGGGAAAATTGTCACGGATATTGTTAAGAACTCACCTTTTAGTCCTTTCTTATCACAACATGAGCCTTGACATGACAAATATCAGTTAAGACTCCATTATTAATCACTGCCGGCCCATTATCAATGCGACATATTGCCACTGGACCATTATATAATGCATGTCCACAACTTTGATTGGCTTAGCAGCCATAGTATCTGATGTACGGTGCCATGCTTCCCTAAATACGGTCAATGAACACATTAGCGATGAAGCGAGCTGAAACATTTCCCTTGCTGAGGCGAAGGGAACTTCAGCAGTTAAATAAAACGTAGGGAAATCCCGACACTGCTACTAAATCAGAAATGAACATGAACTTTTTATGGTTGATGGGTTATGGTGCCTCAAGACATTCATGAACTTGCCCTACCTTTGTTGAGTTTAAAACTCTTTTACAGCAGCACTAAAATTTTACGATCAATTGGCTTTTATAGACCAAGATTTCTTTAACCACATTTCACCCTTGCTCGCCACAGAGTCTCCAGTAGCTCAGTGGTTAAAGCATCCTTACTAAATCTGGGAGGGTCGTGGGTTCGAATCCCATCTGAGGCTCGGATTTTTTCCGAGTTCCCATTTGAAGATGAATAATATCTTTCATGTATTTCTCACATTACTCGCTTGGGTGGAAGATTTGAACTAAAAAAAAAACGCATAAGGAAAATAATAGTCTTCCCGCTTTATATTATTAGCAGGTTCAAATAAGGTATCGATGGTTTGCAGTTGATGTCACTGCCGCCATGTTGGTGCACAGAAGAATAGAGTAAAATTATTTCAGTAATTCAACCTATCATCATGCAAAATGTGTGCAACTGTTTCTATTGTTTAGTACACCAACATGGCCGTCTCATGAGGTTGCTTAAAGAATGCAAAAATAAAACAGCTACATGGAACTTAACTATCTTATTAAGAGCAAGTTCAAAATGGCAACTGTACCCATCTCGATAAACTGGCAATGGTATCTCCAAGGGGACAGACTATAACGAATAGTTGCCGGAACAAATACGTATCTAACGGCTGTAACTGTTCATCAGTAGGATGCCTGAAATGTGTGCAATTCGACAATTAATATATAAGAAAATGGTTTGAACCCAGGAGTAACATACCTGGATTGAAAATGATCATCTGGGTGACTGGAGTCCTGAGAAGAACTGTTGTTGGTGACTGACTGACGTTTCGACAACCTGTGCGGATACCATCTTCAGAGTCAAGTGATTGATCTTACTTGATTTAAAAACTCTGGTGAACGATTTGATTAGTCAATAGATGGGGTAGGCATTAGTAAACCCGTGATGTGATTGTCTGTGAAGACGTGAGCGGTGATTGTTTGGTTATGTAAATAGAGTAGAAAAAGGTTGTAAGTTGTATAACAAACATGCAGAATGAGCTACTTTTTTCGGTTGAGTAATCGTTTGTGAGAACGTGACAGTCAACTCTCAACTCTCTCTTGGCTTCCGGAAGTCGCCGCTCGCACGACCCGAGTCTGGTGAGTGACAAAATTGTATGTGTCCCCCGTCCCTCGGCTCTTATTTTGAACTGGTGATTGTTTAACAGCGTCCAATCGAAAGGAGGCAGTGAGCAGTGTCGTTTCTTTCCGACACGTGAAGATGGTGCTGCGCGTTCGGACCGCTTGAAAAGCGTGCGATTTTGATTTTCTTCGAGGGCTAGCTCTGGGCCGTTTGCACGGATTTTCGATCGAAAGGTACGAGAAGCGTGAGTGTTTCGGCCTTTCTGCTGCGAGGTTTGAAAGCTGAGCGATGGGATTTTATGGCAAAAAATCTCCTCGGGGCTGGGGCGGCTGAAAAATCAGTTTCCACCCTTGTTATTTATTGCCCCCGCAGGGTTTTGGCCCAGAGGCCAAAACCCGAGGAGGCATAATAGCAGTCCCCGCGTATTTACGAAGATTCTGAAATCTGATATATCTTTTGGTTTGGTAGTACGGAAAATATCTCGATTTGAGGAAACTAGGCGCGCAAGGTGGTACCGGTTAATTTTCAGCAAGCGCGCACGGTGGTCTCGGGTAATTTTTTTTAAGCAACGACACGCTTGATCGAGTTTACTTGTAGGACGAGTCAAGTTCGAGTCCGATATTGAACATGAGTGAGCAGGAGTCAAGTAGGAGCCAAGTTCGAGTCTGGTTCCAACTTTTGTTTTTATTTTTTTTTCTCTTCTTTTTATCTCGTCTGATTGTTATTCTCGTAATGATGTGCAAGTAGTAAACGGAAAAATTAACTTTCAGGTTTTCAACATTTTTCATCATCGATCGCTAGAGCCATTTAATACCGCTGTGGAAAGATATGCGACATCCCTTTGTGTTCATAACTTTCCTAAGAAGATTAAGACCTGTAGTTGCATACACCTGAAGCAGAGATACCATTTCCACGACTAAAAAAACGGACGGCGATGAAGTATTACATGTCTGACTAATTAGACTTAAGACCACCAAAACGCCATCTTGTTACGTCCACAGGACACGCATGTAGGATAACAGAATAATATAATAATTTAATTGTTTTCAATAAGCAAAAAAGCGGGGGCAGATTTAGTGAGAACTATTACTAGTTATAGAGTGACAGTCATCGGCGATTTCAAAATCTTCCAAAACACCGTTTCTGAGGCAAAAGGACGCAAAACCACGACAGACGATGTAATGTAACGTTTATTTAGCATTGATCCATACACACATTTGGCAAGAGGTCGCTATAAACTTTCGGTAAATCTCATACATTTACTATAAAATTAGTCTGCGTAGCTGGCGGTTTTGTCCGAGCGAAGGAACGAGCAAGTGGCGAAGCCACCAAAACGAGCGGCGAAGCCGCGAGGTGATTGCGGCGGGCGGAAGGAGAAACCGCCTGCCCGGATTCATGGATAGTTTTTACTTGTCCGTACGCTGGAGTATGGACAGTTTTGATTGGATTACATTTTTGAGTAGACGTCAATCATGTTTGAATCTCCCAAGGGACCAAGTTAGTACTTTTTTTCCGGCAAAAAGGAGAGCAAAATGGCAGAGGAGGCGTTAACCAGAGCTTCATCAGGCCTCAATATTCGACAACAAGATTAAAATATATTGTCCTGAAACATGAGCAAGAAACGGCCGTAAACAATTTGCTTCAAGGTAGAGACGTAATGGCCATTTTACCCAAGGGCTTGGCAGGAGCATGATCTTCACATTTCACAAATGTTGTCGCTGAACTGCACAGCCCTGGAGTTGTCGCCTGAAAAAAGTACATTCGGTGAGAGATGATCCACCGCAATTTCTGTATTAGTATCATTAGAATGTGTGAATGCTAAGTTCGCAACTGTTGTCCATTTCTTTCTGCACAGATTTACGATCATCGATTTTGTTTCATCTTGAAACGAGTTAAATGTTTCCACAAGACCACTAGGGTTTACAATAACTACTTTCACTTCTGACGTGGTGCTTTCCAGCAAATCGTCCACGTTCAGGTTAGCGAATGCTATTTCGCTAATTTCACCAGCTTCCGGAGGTTGAGGTGAGATTTGCGCGCTCGTGGTTTAAATTGTGCTTGCTAGAGACGGAGTCATTTTTTCGATCCTGCACGTTGTTCTAAAGTTTTGCGTCCTTTCATTGCCTGAGGGCATCTATCTGGAGAAGAGACTGTTGTCGGTAGAAGGCTCTTCATTCTGCCTGGTTTGTCATGTCTGTCATCACCTTCAACCAACGTAGTTTCCCTCTGTCTCTCCAGTTTCGACTGGATGAAACTGAAAAGTTCGGGCACATTTCGTATTTTCCTTCCACAAGCTTGGCACACACGGTCAGAAAGTTTGTCTGATCTGTCGATTTTCAGTCCAATTTGGTAGAAAGGTCTGCCAAAGTAACATTTTGATATCCTTTGCGCTTCGAAACACTGAAAATGTTTGTGTAGTGTAGAGATATACGAAGTCTTCTGGAATTCCCTGTACTTAATCTTCAGCTGGCAACAGCATAATCTGCAACTATAATCTACATTTTTTTTATTGAGAAAGCTTTTCTCCCATGGCGGGCTTTTTGGGAGTATCATCCTTCTCCGCCACCGAAAAACCACGGAGTTAACTCCTGTGATAACGACAAGCTTGCAAACATGACCAAATATGAACAGTGTCTTCCAAGGCCAACTTTGCAATCGTCGAGTATCAAGTTACCGTTCGTCCTCTAATTGGCTCGTTCGTTAAAAATCGTTGACAGCTTGTCAAATATGCAAATGAGAGGGTGGAAATAAAAAAAGCCACGAATCCAGGCAGGCGGTTTCTCCTTCCCTCCGCGCCAATCCCCTCGTGCCTTTGCCGCTCGTTTTCGCGGCTTCGCCGCTTCCTTGTTCGTCTGCTCGGACAAAACCGTCAGCTACGCAGGCTACTATAAAATTATCAACCGTTCCACACAGATTGTCTGGGCTCCCTGTGATTAGATCTTGTCAGCACGGTTTCCTTAACGGTAAACCCTGCACTTCTAATCTCTTGGAGGTGCTCGACCACATCGGTTCAATGCTGGCCTATGGCTCGCATATAGACGTGGTCTATATGGACATGTCCAAAGCGTTCGATAAAGTCAACCATCGCCGCCTGATACACAAACTAAGCCAGTTCGGCTTCGGTTGTAGCCTCCTTCAGTGGTTTCGCTCTTATCTAACAGACCGTCGCCACCGTCTGACAGCGCTTGGTGCTACATCCGATCCGTTACCTGTCGCATCGGCAGCCCGGCATTGTGAATTTTACAGGCCCGTAGGGAAGTGGAGTGCGACGGGTGCGCCCGCACCCCCCCCCCCCCCCCC
>BLFK01000947.1:1105244-1107753 GCA_014634185.1 Astreopora myriophthalma | reverse complement strand
TACTTTTATTAGTAATGTAAGGCTTCTGTGTTCCTCAGTCGGTCTCAGGAGAAACATATCTGTCGGCTTAAATATTTAGAAACAAGGACACCGGGTCGCGAACGAACTTCTGTCAGAGCTGGTGATTTAAACGATTTATCTTCAAGCTGGGAAGTAGTATACCGGCTTTACTCTATAAAAATTATAATAAAGGCTATTTAAACCCAACGTTCGAGCTTCAGTACAAGAACAAAAGGTTATTTTTCCCTGAGGGACGACCTCGCGAACATTGAAAACAAACCGACGCGATTTATTCCGCGCGTGTTTTTTACAATAGAGACTGGAGCTAGTTCCCCCCAATTTTTAACCCAGCATGCCCCGCAACTTCCGGTGGAAATCAGCAGGTTGAAGCTGGAGAAAAAGATGCCTGAAATCTAGCCCGCCTTGATTACATACTCAGAACTAAGAGTCCCGTATGTAAACTGATCCCTACTAATCAAACATTAACTCACGTATCGAGCTGTATACTAATTTATTCTTTGTGGGAATAAATTCCCTATCATTATTATTATTATTGTCATCATCATCATCATCATCATCATCATCATCATCATCATTATTATTTTTTCTGCAATTTATTGTGTACGACATGGCGAAGCTAATAAAACAAAATAAACATGCGGAATTCAGTTCCCAGTTATTTACATCGTTTTCGAGCGTTTTAGTGTGGATAGGTGAAAACGATACTAAAACGCTAGTGTGGATGAAAATATTTTGCTTTGTTTTCGCCAAGATGAAAACGGTTACTTCTGAAAACGCATTAGTGTGGATGGGGCCATGGGGCCTAATACTGTCCTCTCCGAAGCTAGCTCAGATCCCAAACAAATGAAATTGACGTGACTGAAATTTTGGCCGAGTAAAAATCAACTGACTACATTGCAAGGTTTACTTGTGACTCGCCAGCGTGATTTTTCTTTGTTTCGTACAAACATTGCTGCGGGAAATCCCCTGAGTTGTTCCGTCCCGTGATGTTAATGTGACAAAGGTACATCCACGGCTTTTAACTTATTTTGCAAGATATTTACGTTTATTGTTTTCCTATTGGTGTAGCTGAAAACTTCCCGTTTATTCATTGTCAGGCAGGCACTAGACTTATGTTCAAATTTGTCATGAGTTATTCTCAGTTCACAGAACAATCCAACCACCAGGCACCAGGGATGGCTGCTGACGCCTTGATTTAGTTACCAATCCCTCTCGTTCAAATTTCCTGAAAACGAAAGCAAGCAGTGCAGACCTCAAATTCCCTTCTCCGGCAGTAACAGCCTCAATGTTCCTAGCTGGGAGAGACCAGAGAGACTGAATGGTAGGCGCTTGCGCTTGGAAGTCTGACAAAGATCTGGTTCCTGAGGACCAGATTGAGTGTTTGCTGTCCTTGCTCCTCGAGGCCGAGAAGCGAACATGGCTGGCAAGCATTTCACCCGTGAACTTGTTGGAGCGCGATGATGGACAGCCAGCTGATGAGGAAAACGGGAAACGAAAGTGCTCGTCTCTTGATGCTGGTTTTCAACTATTGGGGTAATGGCCAATTCAGTAACTTGCTTTTGATCTCTAAAAGGTAGCATTTATGTTGGCTAAGCTCAATTTGCTTTGACTTTGTTTAGTAACACTCGTTTTGTGCAAGGCCGAACTGGGCACTCTGAAATCGGCCTGAATTCATCACAGACCGTCCAGTTTGGCTAGTTCGTGGTATACACTGTAGCTTTAAGGCCCATTTACACTACAGGAAAGACTGGGTCCGGACCCGTTATAAAGTTGGTACAGACTATATATTTTGCCGTGTAAACTATCCATACCAGGTTTTAATGAAATGGATCCGGACGCGCTATTTTCTGGTTTTGGGGCCTCAGGCGCCTACGGCCCCAAACCCGTCAAAAAAGGAGTCCTGACCGGCAGGTTTATTTTGTGGCTTGCAGGTTGAAAATGTAACAAGAGGCTACAGGTAGCTCTAGCCTTTCTTTCAGCCGATTTGCGATTGAAAGGTCATTAAGCATCATGAATGTTATGGTGGAACGCTGACAAAAA
The DNA here is from genome assembly GCA_014634185.1 of Astreopora myriophthalma. NCBI lineage: Eukaryota > Metazoa > Cnidaria > Anthozoa > Scleractinia > Acroporidae > Astreopora > Astreopora myriophthalma. The sequence goes on along the minus strand of BLFK01000947.1, from coordinate 1,105,692 downwards.
ATAATAGGCGGCCCTGGAAACTGTTTAGTGAAACACTCCCAATATTGTAACAGGCGAGAAAACTCCGATCGTCGAATTGATGTCGTTGTACACACCTAAAACTGTGACAATACGCATTGATTTGATTCAAAATAGGGAAACAGATGCTTGACAAGTTTTTGCGATGCCATTTTGATGACATTTGATACAGTTGTAGGCACTATTGTACAATGGAAAGATAGCAGCTGGCTAAAGATGGCTGACTGGTCACATAATACAACCGGATATGACGTACAATGAAGGAGAAGTAATTGTTTCCAGTCTCATGGAGAAGATTCAAATAGATGCTTTTCCTCCATTTATGCGACGTTGGCCCTATAGCCTAGTGGTCATCGCTATCACTTCGGATGCAAGAGGACACGGGTTTGAATCCCAGCCCATACTCTCCAATAAAAGTTTCTTTGCAAGG